>MU839207.1:0-128844 GCA_030685235.1 Copromyces sp. CBS 386.78
CTATATCCAGACCGCACTCCTCCCTCCTCCTTCTTTCCTTCCTCGTACAACTACGTTTATCCTACCTCACCCCCAACGGTGTTACCCCCGTGATAATAGTATAATAACCTCTCTAAATCCGCTTCCTTTAACGACTACGAAGCTAAAAAGCTTATTAGGGCTACCTTTCTTAACCTTTTTAAACCCCCCGTAAAAAGAAATTATAATTAATTTAATTGGACCTTTTAATAGGAATTGGCTATAGCCTTTTATATCGCCCGGCAAATTTCCGGCACTAACGAACCCGACTTCTAATTTCTAAAATTCTATAATACAATTAAATCTTCTCCCTATAATAATTAAATAGAAATTTACTAGTTCTAATACAATAAAAAGATTAAAGAAGATCTTAATTTTTAAATTTCCTTCCGAACTATAGTTAAAGACTTTTATAAAGTAGTAATAACGAACGCTATTTAGGGAAAAGGTTGCGCCCCCCTATTTAAAAATATAATATTTGCGGCTACGTTAAATAATAAACCCGCTAAAGAGGACGTTCCTAATAACAATAAATAACTTAATTTAGGGGTAGAAGGACGGAGAAAAATTACAAAGATAACCGGTAGGAAATTCGTTCCCAAAAAGAATATTAATAAAAATAAGTATACTTCTACTTCTTCTTCGTCCTTACCTTCGTTAAAAAAACCCCGATTCCCGTATAAACTTTATAAGTTTTATAACTATAAGCTAGAATAATATTATTATATAAAGCTATAAATAGCTTTCAATAGCTAGGTCGAATCCCCTACTATTTAGAAATAAGTAGAAGTAAATTTAAAGAAGGATAAGTACTTTAAGGAAACTGTTAATTACTTTAAATAAGCGAATAAAGATAACGAGAACTAATTCGGTCGCCGAATTAGTAAAAATAGTTTCTTAGTACCTACTACGGATTACTATAGTACTATATACCTATTAAGAAATTTAACGATCTTTAATTTAAATATAATAATTTATATCTTCAATAAAGTTAATCGATTCGACAACCTAAATCCTGTAAACTCTAGTAACTATATATAGGCTAGGGATAAATATATACCTATCGAAGGATATAGTAATATTATATTAATAGTTTAAAATAATAAAGGAGGTCGCGATCTATACTTTACTAATATTATATTAGTACTAAATATAGTTTATAACCTCGTCTCTTTAAAAAAATTCGAAAAGGAATAGATCTTTTAAAACTATAAAAATAATTATTTACATTCTAATTTTATAAATTCCCTAATTTATAATATCTATTCTTATTATAACTAATTTATATTAGAATATATCTTCCTATAGAATAATAGCCTTAACGAATCTTTTTTTACTATATGGTATTCTAATTATTCTAAGCGGAAACCCCGAAAAGGAAATCCTCTCTACTAATATCTTCGACTTAATTACCCTAGCCCTAATACCTTTATTAAATTTATTAAATAAGTATATAGTATTCGGTTGAAAGGATTAAATTTAATTTACTACAATTTATATATAAAGGCTAAATTAAGGCGCTAAGTACGTAGGGAGGTTCGGGATTATTTCGAAGGACCCGGGTTACATTTTATTATTAATTTCTTTTTATATAAGAAGGCAAAATTCGGTAGTATAGAATATTCGAGCTTAATAATAATTATAAATTAATAGTCTAAATTTATTTAAATATATTATTTAAGCAACCGAAAAGCGGATTCTATTATCGCCTATTTAGAATCCCTATTTACAAGTCTATAAACAAAATACTAAATAGTATTTTGTATCGTCGAATACGATAATAAAATAATAAATAATAAGAAAATTACTATTTAATTTTCTAATAAAGGAATTAATATTGAACCTTTAACGCTTTATATATAAATTTAAAACGGCGGCGTAAAGCGCTTAGGGGGTATAATTAAAATTAAGGCGGTAATAATACGTTCGGGTATGAATTTACCCTATAAATTATAATTAAAAATTATTAAAGTAATTACGTATTTATATAACTTAATTCCCAAAATTAAATATTACTAGAAATCCCCTAAAGAGAGATTTAAAACGTTTTATTAATTTAAAAATAGTATCGTTCTACTAATAAATCCGTCCCCAATTATCGTATACCTTAAAATTTATAATTATAAAGCCTTCGCCCTCTCTATAAAAATAATAAAGGAATAAAATAAAATTATAAAATTTAAAGACTATATATAAATTAAATATTTAGTAGGGTACTAATTAATTAATATTTATTAAATTTAGAACCTATATACGAATATTATTATTATTATACAAAACATTATATTTAATAAAGACGAAGTATTCTCTAATAATATTAAAAAAAATTATAATACTTTTAATATTTCCCTTAAAGAATTAGTTATATAATTAAGAAATTTCTACTAAATAAATACTACGCAAGTAGATTTCCTTTAATTTAATATTATTAAAGAACGAATTCCTAGCCCCGTTATTTAAAGCTTTTTAAACGAATCGAATATATTAGGAGAAAAAGAGGAATTTAAGATATAAAATTTGTAAATAGGTTTAGAAAATCCGCAAAAGTTTTTAGAAGAACCTCCGTTAGTACTGCTAATATAAAAGTCGTCGGATTTCTAAAATATAGTTTTAAATTTAAAAAATAAAGAAGAAGAATATCTACTAACCCTTCTAAAAACTTAATTATATTCTTAATAACCGACTTCTTTTAATCCAATAAAAATTTATAGTTAACTATAAATTAATACTTTATATAGGCCGTATCTTTTATATCCGTACGGGGGAGTAGACTAATAAATATTTAAGGAAATAAAATCGTAAACTAAACTTTCCTAGAAAAAATGAGAGAGAGTAGGATTGAAGTCGACCCTAGCTATAACCCTAAATCGAAAATAACGAAGGAATCTATATATTACTATAAAGTAAAAAGTATATTAAAAACCTTTTATTAATTTAACTTTCTACCCCTTCTTAATAATTATAGATAATTCAATTCTTATTCCTTTAAAGAATTCTTTAAAGAAGTAGAGAAAGAATACTTAAATAAATATAAGGATTTCAAATCTTAAAAGTAAGTTAACGCCGAAGAATTTAAAAATAATAAAATACTTAGCTCGATATAAGTATATATTTACAAATTTAATTAAAATAGCCGTTTCTTCAAATATAAAGTACGTTTAATTGTATATAGAAATTAATAATTTAAGGATAGTATACGAAAAATGTACGCAACGATTCTAATAATTAAATTATTCCATATCCTAATAGCGATAACGGTTTACTTTAATTTCGATTTAACTTAATATAATATAAAGAATGTATTTATAAACGTATTATTTAATAAGTTAATATATATAAAACCTCCCCCTAATTATATAAAGAAAGGTTAAATATTCCGGCTATTACGAACGCTATATAATCTATAGAGATCTCTTCTCCTCTAGTAGTAAGAATTTATTAGAACTTTAATTACTACAAGTATAAATCCTCTCCCTATAAAACTTAGTATCTTCGTTAAAAATAACGTTTTTTTATTCTTTTATATTAATAATATTATTATTATTTATAAGTATAAAAATTAGGAGATTGCTACCGCTAAAGGGGTAATAGCTGCTATAGAAAAGAAGTATTAATTAACCGGCGGAAATCCGCTAAAGTAATTCCTAAATATTAAAATTATTCGAAACCGTAAAAAAAAGTTAATATAGTTCTTTCAACGTAAATATATTTAGAAGATCGCTAATAAAGTAAAATGAATTAAAAAATTATATATAACCCTAATAACTAAGGAAGAATTACTTTTTTATTAAAATAATACTATATTATACGAAATTGTCGCGTATTAAATAAAAATCGGTTCTATCTTCTATATCGCCGTTATATTATAATTAAACGTCGCTTTCCTAATTTCCAAACTCGTTCAGTTCAATTCTAACCCTAATTTTACTTATTATACAATAATAAATTAAATAATTTTCTATCTTCTTATAATTTAAGATTTCGCCCTTTAGCTAAGTAGTAAAGACCGTTAGAATTTTTATATTATAATTAATTCTTTATTTATAAATAATTCCCTTAATTATAAGAGTTTATAAATATTCGTAATATAATTATTAGGCGGTACTATCGATTAACGTACTAATAAGTAAAATATTATTACAACTTTATTAATAAAAATTAAGCTACTATTTTTAAATTAAGGTACTAAGGAGGCGATCTACGCCCGCCGCCTATTCAACGAGCTTATACTAAATTTCCCAAATTAGGAAGGGACCCCTATAAAGTATAATAATAAATAAACAATCTACTTTATTGTAAAAGAGGGAATATAATTCGTTACAAAATTCAAATACGTAAACGTATATAAATATTAATTAAAGTAAATATAAAAGAGGAAATTAATTAATATAGTATACGTACTAACTAAAGAGCAAATCGCTAACGGGCTTACGAAGAGCCTCCCTCCCGTAGTTCATTTAACTTCGTTAGAATAATTAGAATTCGTAGAGTTATAGCGGCCACCAATTCAATTACGGGAGCTTAGTAACGGAAATATTATTATAAGGCGCCCTAAGGGTATAGAGGACTCTAATAAAAAAGATACGGGCAACGAAATAGCGAATATATCTATTAATAACTCTTATAAGTAACAGTTTAAAAACTACTATAATAAAAGGAAATAATTAGGAATTACATTTAGGAATAGTATTATCTTTAACCAATTTTGGAAGGATTTCAAGGCATTTCTAGGTAGATCTAGTGCGGTTTATGCGCCAGATCTAAGGGGGTATATCAAACGGCAGGGGATATACACGTACACAGTCACAGGATTTCGGAGGAGCGGATCTACTGCGGGATTTATACCAGATGCCAGATATCGAGCCAGGTGCAGATCAGCACAACAGAACACACAATACAGCCACGTTGAACCCCCTACTTTCAGACCCATATTATCACAAGAAGATACCTATTCACACAAGGGTGAGCAGTTGTGGACGGGGACCGACGAACGCATCGGTATGTTACTTGGGACCGTCTGAACAATAAAACATGAGCACCTAGAATTTCGATGACGAATTTGATTAGTTATTGTCTTTTTCTCACCTTCTTCTTCTTGTGTCCAAGCAGAGCCATCAGCACAGCTGACATGAACTCACATACAATCACGAGCCTCGAGAATGATTAACTGAGCATCAAAATTAGGTACTGAATGATGCTACATACGCAAGAACAAAATGCCCCTCGCTACAAAATGCTATGGACCTGTAAACCCTCAACCAGCCAACCAACCAACCAACCAACCAACGCCATGGCCTAATCCCTTGATGCACCCCCCATCAGCCCCCTACCTTAATCATCAGTGAAAATGAGAAAAAAAAAGAAGAATGGTAATAACCTCAAAACTTTCAAGCCAGCTTGCTCTCTCTCCCCCTCTGTTTCAAAAACATAACCGGTAAATAAAGTGGAATAGAGAAAAAAAATCATGGAGCCGAAGAAGATGACATGAGATAAGAGAAGAGAAGAGAAGAGAAGAGGGCATCGCAACATTCGGAAGGGAAACCGGGAGACTGGTTAGGACTTGTCGTTGTCGCCATCAGGGTGACTGTTGCCACCGTTGCCGTCATCACCACCATCACCACCACCATCCTCCTGGTGAGGATGATGAAGATGAGCGTCAAGATACCAACCGACAGTGCCATAACCCGGGTCGCGCCACCATGCTCTATTAGGCTTTGTCCTCCAAGACGACGGCGGCGGTCGATTATCTCGAGTATCCGAAGCACGCGCCGGAAGAGCCCTATCCATATGGGCATGTGGAGCTGAAGCAGGTCGCTTTCGCAAAGCCCCATCCCCATCGGCTTTCGTCCTCCACGCAGGCGGTGGCGATCGATCCCTAGTAGCAGGGGCGTACGAAACCGAAACAGATCGCTCTCGTAAAGACGCTCTATCGGCGTTGCTCCTTGAAGGCGGCGGCGGTCGATTGTGACGATTGTCCGAAGCAGGACGAGGATGAGGCAGACGAGTGTCACTCTCCGAAGCTTTGTTGGCCTTCTCTTCCCGAGTTCTATCGACAGCAGATTGTCTGGCGGTTTTTGTCCCCAATGATGACGGCCCCGATGGTGCTGAAGTAGCAGGACGCTCAGCCAAAGCGGGATGAGGAGACCCTTGAAGAAAGCGTACCACTTTCCGTGATGGTCTTTCTCCTAGTGGTGGTCCTCTTGGTGTAGCCATCCTTGCTCCTCCCCCCTTTCCTCCTCTCATTCTCTCCCCGCTTCCGCTTCCCCTTTTCATCACCTCCTCCGGCCCCCACGATAACGCTACTGATTCCTAATTGTCGTCATCCTTCATGGTAATATCTGCTGGTTCGTCTTCACCACCTCGATTAATACTGCCGTTGCCGTTATCGGCGCTTCCAGCGTCCTCTCCGTTCCCGTTTGCGCCAGAAGGGTTGGAGGCACTACGGCTCCCACTTCCACTGCCACTGCCACTAGCACCGGAACCGGAACTGGGACCGGCGGCGCTCTCCGCAGTAGGGGTAACGTGCACGGTGTCCTTCATCATCCCCTCCTCACCCTCCTTCTTCGGCGTCGACGATGGCCCAAGCGATTTCTGCTTCTCCAACCAACCGGGAGGAAAACCAGGGCCGCTCTCGGCGTTACCATAGTCGCTCTTCTTGGTGCCCTTGGGCCAGCGACCAGGCCCGCGACCGGTGCCGCCCGCTTTGCGCTTGCTGCTGCTGCTACTACGTGGCTTAGCAGCGGAAGACACGCGGCGGACACCGCTCGTGCGACGTGGGTTTCGTGGCCGGGCGGCGCTGCCGCTGCTGGTGCGGACGGCTGGTGGGCGGGGAACGGTGTTGCGGATGCGGTCGCCACCGGCGCCGCGTCGGGAGGTGTTGAGAGGGGGGACGACCTCGAAGCGGGTTGGAGGGATGCCTTCGTACTGGGCCATCCAGTCGTCGGGGTTCTCTTTGTTCTCGCCATCGGCGTCCGGTTCGGTCTTAGCTTTCCGGTCGTGGTCGTCATTGGGGTGAACAGAGCCGTGGACGGAGCCGTTGGGGAAGAGACCGTTGGTTTTGAGGACAGACCGTGGAGAGATGACCTCTGGTTGGATAATGCCCAGCTCGTCGGGTTCTGTGGACTCGAGGATGGTTGGAGCCGAGGTGTCGATCTCCATCTTCTGGACTTGGGTAGCCAGACCGTCCGATTGAGAAGCATTACCGTTGATAAGGGCTCCTTCTTCTACCGTCGGCTTAGCTTCCTCGTCCTCCCTAGGGGCGATGGCGTTCAGTGCCGGCCCCAGCTCGAAGTTGGTAGCATTGCTCCTGCCCATAACATAAGGAGTCCATGTGAGAGCTTTGGGTTCCAGCTGGACGTACTTCTTGGCCTCCCACTTGGCAACATACTCCTTGCAATAGGGCAGATCTACGCGGAAGGCATAGATTTGGGTTTGAGGATCGCGAACCAGACACCTCAAGCCTTCGAGGGACGATATTACGTCGTCTGGCGTGAGTCCTGTGTCGTCGGAGATCTTCCTGATGCTCAGACCCTTTTTCTCCTTGGGATCGCCGGAGCAGTGCTCAAGGAGGTACTTGCACATGACCAGCCTCCAGTAGTTGCGGTATGAGACCAAGCCCATGTCCGAGAGGGGCTTTTCTGGTGAGCCAGTCTTTTTTTCTACCCTGGTGAGAAGGTAAGAAAAGTCGATGAGCAAGTTGCCGTATCCTTTTCGCTGGTGGATAGGCAGCGTGAGGATACACGAGACGTTGTTCTGGCTACTAGCTCGCTTCTCCTTGGAGAAGTAGCCGACAAAGTGGTACCCGTACTGGTCATACTCGCAAAGGACGTAAAACAGGAATGGTTCCACGTCGTAGTAAAGGGTCTTGGACCCCAGGAAGAGCTTGGCCAGCAAGCAGAGGTTCTGGCAGTAGACGGGGTTCTTGCGACCGTCAACCTCGAAGACGGATATCGAGCCATGGCGATAGATCTCGTCGCCTGGTGGGTGTTTCGCGGGGCACTTGAGCTTATGTCTCCATGCGACATAGTCGGAGTTCATGTACTTCAAGCAAAATTCGCAGATATATAGGACCCGGTTCCTACTGTATTCTTCGGGATATGGTGCCGCATACCATGTGTCGATCTCCCAGCCGCCGAACTCGATGCACTCGATTTGACTGGCTGGACCGGCCGTCTTCTTGGACTTCTTGACTGGTGCTTCGACCTCTGCTTGCATCTTCAGGAGTCGTTGTCGCCATTCCTCCTCGGCCATTTGCTTTGCTTCGTCGAATCGCCGGCGATCCTCAGGCTGGGGTAATGTCTTGGATGTATCCGCCTCGGCGTCGGTGAGGATGCCGCCGTAGGGTTTTCCTTTGAGCTCATCCGTCTCCTTGTCGTAGAATGAATAAAATGGTTGAGTGTAGCTTGTGCTAGCAAACGGTGCCGTGGAAGGTTCCATTGCATCTGCTGCTGCGGCCGTCCTGCGCGACCGACCCGACCTTCCTGATGTCTTGCGCCCAGAACGTCCTGACCGGCCGGATCGACCTGATCGAGCAGACCGACTTGATCGCTTGCTGTTCCCCTTGGGTGGTTGCGATGTGATCTCCTGCAGCTTGGTGGGGTCTACCCGCATGCGCACCAAGATGCTGCTTCGTGTCTTCTTGACGACGCTGGCCGATGACAGGGCCGTGGGATGGGAGATCTTAATCCGCAATGACCGGGCCGATGTCGGCCTTGCTTGTTCGTCCTGGCCGGCTGTGCCGTCGTTGGCTTCTTCTTCTTCGGTGCCCAGCGTGTTCCGGCGTCGCTTCCTAAGGCTTATTACGTGCTCGGTGGGTTCTACTGAAGACGTCTTACGTTTCCTAAGTACGCGAGACCCATCCATAGGATCCTCGTCCAGCACTAGTTGGTTGAAGACCGAGTGCGAATCCGGGTTTGTGTGTTTTTGCGGAGGCAGAAGGTCCCGGGCCAGTTTTGGTGCTGAGGCCCGGCGTGTGGTGGGGTGGGTAGTTGTAGTGGTTTCCGTCCCATTCACTTGCGTCGGCTCGTCATTCTCCCCCGCGGCGGTTTGCGACCCTTCACTGGCGCAGTTCGGGCATTTCCAGGTGTCGGGTGCTACTAGTTTGGCCAGTTAGTGGGTTTCCACGTCGATGGAATTTGGGACGACTCCGTTTGTTCGTACCTTGATCACCGGGCAGCGCATTCGCTTCCCTTGCACACTGCTGGTGGGCTGCTAGTCGTCAGCTTCTAGCTCTTGCTCTCTCCCGCAATTTCAACAGAATAACATGTACTAACCGTTCTCCCCACACCCGGAACATGCAAGATACTCTTCGAATTCCTCTGCCGGATCGTGATCTTCGTCTTGTTTACAAAACATGCAAAGTCCACTGTCCTCTTTTCCGGAGCCCTCCTCCTCATCATCGTCCTCGTCTCCAACAGGTTCGTGCTCAGCCGCATCTTCCCAGTGTGCCTCGTCTTCAGATTCCGCATCACTGATGCTCGCCGAACTGGCTGACGAACGGTCATCTTCCTCTTCACTCTCGCTATCGCTATGGTCAGTGTCACCCGGCTTGATTTTGACGGCCCCGACACCCTCGTCATCGTCGTCGTCTCCATCATCCTCATGGTCTTCCTCCACGCTTGGCAGGTGCTGTTGCGATGTGTGTTCCTCGAAATGGACGGAATCACCGTCGTCTCCTTCGGCATCCTCATCGAACCCCTCGTGGTCTTCGTCGTCGTGTTCCTCCTCTTCATCATGTTCATCACCCGAGTCTTCGTGGTCTTGGTGGTCGTCATGACCGTCGTGGCTGCCTTCGTCCGAGTGTTCGGCATCGTCGCCTTCGCCCATTTCCTCGTCGTGGTGGTCGTTCTCTTCTTGCGCATCGTGCATCTCCTGGTCTTCGTCGGCCTCGCTAGGCTCGGGTAGGGCGTTGATCTGGGACACCTCGGAGGTAATCGTAACCTGGTTGACCATTGCGACATCCCCGTCAGTGGTACTCGCCTCAGCCTGGTGTTCCGACATGATGACGCTCTGTTGCAGCTCCTCCGCCCTGAGTTGTTCGTCGGCCATTGCAGGTTGTGTGTTCTGTCTTGTTCTTATTGGTTGTCCGCTTTGTTCTCAGCACCCAACCTGGCTTCCCGCGCGGGCACCCCTTTGGCTAGTCTCGTCAAGCGTAACCTGGCCAGAGGGCGCTCATACCAGCTAGCTGAAAGTTGGTGTTTCGGTCGTTATCATGCCGGGAGGTGAATGTGCAGCGTAAGGCGACCGTAGTTTATGTATCGGCGACAGTCTTTTGTGTGGTTGTGGTGCTTGGAGGCCGCAGCTGCAAGAAGCTGGTGCCTACTGGAAGCAGGTGATTGTTTGCGACAGCTCGAAAGGGGGTTGAAAACGCGCTGATCCGGGAGACAAGGCTGGGTGAATCGTGTTGTTTTGCGGTCGCACTAGGTCGATGATGTCAAAAGACGCGTCGCGGAGTGCTTCTTTCGTCGTGGAGGGCCGTTGTAAGTGCTGAAGGCGCCAACGTTCTTGTTCGCGGAGTGTTCTCCCCGAGAAGTTGCCCGTCCCTTTGGAGTTCCAGACGCCCTTTCCCATCCAAGTTACGTTACGGGCCGATGTACGTGCAAGGGTTCACGTGCTTAGTCATCCGTAGTGCAACCCGCCAAGCTTCAAGCTCCTGCGGGTAGGTCCAGGCGGGTTGGCGGGGGGGTCACTGCTCCACTGGAATCACCGTACTGGGAGGAGGGGGGTAGAAGTTGCCGTCAATTGAGTGTAAAATAACCGTTAGGAATTTCAGACGTTTATAGGTAGGGAAATAATCCAAGTCCTGTACGGAAATTTAAAAACGTCAACACGGGCCAACGACAAAGCCCCGCGAAACGTCCGAAAATGCAAACGTCCGACACAGGCCTACCGTCAATTAACCGTTGATTGACCGTCGGTGCAAATCCTAACGATTATTTAGATTAGAGCGTTTACTATAGGAAAACGCTGTGCAAAGATAACGATAGGCCTGGATCTGGACGGTGCGCCCTGGTTCTGCTGGTCCCCGACCCTGCCCTCGCTTGCCCTCCTGCCCTCCCACCCGCGCCCAGCTGTCGCGCGCCCGTGCACGAACCTTGGCGCGCTCAATAAATGCTGTACGCCCAATACCTGCCTGAAATTCCTGTCGTCGCAAATGGAAGTTAGCAAAATGAAGCTATCACCAAATGAGAAAACAATGCAATATATAGTACCTACTCGTGTAGGCTCGAATCGCCTGTCATACCCCTTGGCATTGAATCACGAAAAAATTTCGGTACATGACCAATCCTATATTTTGTTAGCAAATCGATGTACCACCGTTCTTCTTGCATAGTACAAAGGGTGATGGAGGTTAGAAAAAGAATTATTTAGCAGAAGAGAAACAGAAACAAAGGCGGCCTAAAATACTTGGAAGATAGGGCAGACATGAAGACATAGTATATAAGGTAAGTACAATGCTTGAGCTCCTTCCCCAAATGTTTGGAGTTTTGGTGCTGCCCCTGAGCCTTCCCAGCAAAACGGGCGCCAAGTACCTCGCCTACCAAATTAGGCGGTAGCGGTACCTCCTTGGCGTTTAACCCCTCCAAACGTCCGAAAACTGCCTGACGTTAGAAATTGGCAACCGTCATTTGACTATCATTTGCGCACAGACGTCCTAATGTTCCAACGTCTGTAATTTTCAACGTTATTTTCGTTTTTACAGTCAAATAACGGTTTTCACATCGAGGTCGGTCAATTGACGGCAACTTCTACCCCCCTCCTCCCAGTACGGCATGCGACCCAAGTTGGAAAGGGAAGCTTCCATTTCCCGAGTTCCTTGGGCGCCTGAGGCATCCACGGCCCTAGTAGTCTCCGCCAATTCGTCAAGACGCTCCATCTGCCATCACCAAACTTGGGACCTGTATCCCGGCCAACTGCTGAGCTGCCGATTGTCACCTCACAAAGAGAAGCCACAACACTCATATCCGCACCACTGCGCATAGGACTTTAGGTCGGTTCTGAGTATCCAAACAAGTTGTTGCTACTTGACTAACCGAATTGATCAGGTCCGGAAAACCGCCACGATGCCTGTCCCCTTCGAGGCCCTCATTCCCTATGCCATCATCGTCACGGTAAGCTCCACCGGATCAGTGCGCTCGGAGCGGGGTGGGACAATCGGGTCCGCTGACGGAAGTCTAGATGTTCGGCGTCACGGGCGCCGGCCTGTCTGCCATCAAGACTATGCAGAACGGCGGCAAGAAGGCGAGATGGTCGTTGGATACCTGGGATAGAGTACGTTGACCCTCTGCAGTTGTTGATGTCATAGGGGGCATGGGCTAACCGTTGGATAGCAAAGTACGAACCACTTATATCTGCGAACCACACGAGTCATGACACACCTTCGCGCACATCCACCCTAACAGCGACTGACGATTGGTGCTCTTATAGTGATGGACCGCGACCGCCGACTTACCGGATGGTTACGAGGGCAAACAGATGCTGCAGATGCGCCCTATGGGTTTGAGTACAACAACCCATGGAGAGTATGTTGCTTTGTTTTCCGGCATTTGCGAGACCGATGGACTTACACAAACAACTTTAGGTTGAGAAGCGAATTTCGTGATTGGTCAAACGACGTACAAAACAACAACTTGCAGGGTGGAAAGTCGAGAGGATTATCGAGAGAACCAGGCTCACCAACGATATCACGACGACCGCACCAACGACCCTTACCGTTACGTTCCACGATATCAATACGGCGCCCCTATTCGGACCATGCCAGCCGGGCGGGAAAACAGAACGCTTAGATACAGGCTAGGTAGACAGCACTGCCTAATGGTACTTCCACAGAGTATAGAATGCTTTTCAGATCTGAATCTGTGCTCTATTCTTGTTGAGCCCCTCCAAGAGCGTGCACGCCTGGCAGATCTCCTGACTAGACATGTAGCCGCACCGCTTGCAGTTACCCAGTGTCTGCCGTGTTACTGGCTTGGAGTTCTTGTTCGTCTTCAGGGGCACTGCCCCATCTGTCTCTGATTCCGCTGGCGTGCCGAGCAAGGAGAGCTTTGAAACATCGACCTCAAGACCTTCAGCAGCCTCGTTCTCTCTCAGCTGTTTCTCCATGGCAGCCATCTCATTGCCGCCGGCAGCCCCGTTTGAACCACAGCTGCCAATGCCACCTTCATCCTCTGTAGCAGTTGCTGCGGGTGTCTTGGGCTTGCCCTTGCAACCACAAGATGAAGCCGACTCTCCTGGTACTAGTCTCGCCATGTCCTCGCCGCTACGGAGAATATCCAGAATGGCGCTCGGTCGTATCCTCTCCAGCTGCTTGATCAGAGCTCTTGCGGTGCCACGAAACGCCTCCGGGCTGTAAATGCACTCTGTGCTGAAGTAGTCCAGCTTCTTGTGATAGGCATACATGACAATCTCCTTTTCGTAAGCATACTTGAGCGGCTTGCTTCTCTTGACATCCGAACTGGCGTCTCCAGTCACAATGTTCGTACTCCTTGCCAGGCGTCCCATGTCTCCACGGAGTAGGTTCATGAGGATCGTCTCGGCCACATCATCGGCATTGTGTCCCGTCACAACGTGCTTAATGTCGAGCATCTTGGCTCCGCGATCGAGCGCCTGTCGTCGGAACACACCGCAGTATGTGCAGTTGCCTTTCTTGCCGATGGTCTCAACGACCTGGTCCATCGTCCACCCGTAGAGCTCGTCGTACCCTACGATCTTCAACGGCATGTCGTACTGCACGGCGTTTCGCTTGACTGTCTCGAGCGAGTCGTCCCGGTAACCCTTGATGCCTTCATCGATACTGAGTAGAACAAGTTCGAGTCCGTAGTTGTAACGTTCGTTAAGAGTCTTGAGCACCGAAGCGAGCACGGTTGAGTCCTTGCCGCCCGATGCGCCGATGGCTACCCTCTCGCCTGGATAAAAGAGCTTCGATGATACGATGGTGTGATGAACTTCCTCCTCGAAAAGTGTGAGAAAGCAGCCCTTGCAGACTCTGGCGTGGTTCTTTGGCCGCTTAATGTTTGCTCGCTCGGTTTTGCAGATGGCGCAAAGTGCTGGAGCCATCTTGGTGAAGTTGAAAGGATGATTGATGACTGCCGAACTGAGATAGGTTGTCGTTCGAAATATTCAGGTTACCCGGTTCCGCGGTACTTATTGTTGCTGACGAAAAAGGCGTCCTGCAGTATCAAGTGTCCAGATCCAGTTTCACGTTGAGATATGCCGGCTGTGCAGTCATCACGAAACGTTCAAATCTAATGTGCCAGGTGAGAGGCGTCAAAGAAGGCATCAGCGTTTAAGAAAACAAGACAGGCCTGGACTTGGCCAAAAAATGCGATAAGCTACTGGTAGGGTCCATTGATAATACCCCGTGGCGTGTGCCCATTCCCCAAGCTTGGTTTACGCCCCACCCAGGCTCCCAATCCAGCCACAGCTCAACGCCCCGTCAGCCCCCACAAAGTGGGCACCAGCCGCAAAATATCCGCCAACCCTAAAAATTCCACCACCACTTTTTCTCCGCGCGTTCGAATTCTCGATTTTGAATCTTTGTCTGTTGCACCTCACGTACACTTAGGAACCTGAGCCAACGCCGATAATCAACATGGTAAGCACCTGAACGACTACGACTCGATACTCACGACCTCTGCAGCCGTCTTCTTGACGCGCGCATGTGGGAATTGTTGGGAATGCTCTCGATCTTCTGATTGAGTTGCATGTTTTCCGCTCGTCGGTCCTTCGGGGCCGCGGGTGATGACCTGGCTTGAGTTGGATCCGCGTGCATGGCAGAAATGCTTGCCCGGCCACTCTCTAGAGTTAACGAAGACTGAAGTCAAATGGACCAAAACATTTACTGATGTCTTCTTCTCAATGATAGCCTCAGAAGTCTGGCAAGAAGGCCGCTCCGGCCCCCTTCCCCCAGGGTAAGGCTGGCAGCAAGAAGGCGCCCAAGGTAAGCAAGAACAGCTCCGTCCCCATCCGCCTCATCATGGCGCTCGCCTGAGTCTCGGTGTGCTAACATGCCATGTAGAACCCTCTCATCGAGAAGCGCCCCCGCAACTTCGGCATTGGCCAGGCTATCCAGCCCCAGCGCAACCTCTCGCGCATGGTGAAGTGGCCTGAGTATGTCCGCCTCCAGCGCCAGAAGAAGATCCTCAACATGCGCTTGAAGGTCCCTCCTGCGATCGCCCAGTTCCAGCAGGTTCTCGACAAGAACACCGCTGCCCAGGCCTTCAAGCTCCTCAACAAGTACCGCCCTGAGACCAAGACCGAGAAGAAGGAGCGTCTCCTCCAGGAGGCTACCGCCATCAAGGAGGGCAAGAAGAAGGAGGATGTCTCCAAGAAGCCCTACGTTGTCAAGTACGGTCTCAACCACGTTGTTGGCCTCATTGAGAACAAGAAGGCTTCCCTCGTCCTCATTCCCAACGATGTCGACCCCATCGAGCTCGTTGTCTTCCTCCCCGCTCTCTGCCGCAAGATGGGCATCCCCTATGCCATCATCAAGGGCAAGGCTCGTCTCGGCACTGTCGTCCACAAGAAGGTACGAATCATCCCACGTCTGAAAGATGCATGTACACAGTGAACTAACATGTCTCCCCCAGACCGCTGCCGTCCTCGCTCTTACCGAGGTCCGCACTGAGGACAAGAACGAGCTCGCCAAGCTCGTCTCCGCCATCAAGGAGGGCTACGTCGAGAAGAACGAGCAGGCTCGCCGCCAGTGGGGTGGTGGCATCATGGGCATCAAGTCCCAGATGAAGATTGCCAAGCGCAAGAAGGCTCTCGAGAACGCCCTCAAGGTCTAAATTTGACCTAATGGTGTGATCGAACTCGGTTGGGACAAGGCGTTTACACTATCGGTTGGCGTATTGGACATACCAAAATCAGATCAGGGTCAAATGAACTGCCTACTTCCGCCGTAGCAGATGTCTCGAGGTTGCTTTACGACGTTGTGAATAACAAATGATACCCAGTTTCTCCTTTTCTTCCGATGTGATGAAGTCCCATCTCCCCATCCTCCCAGGTCAGTTACCCATGGATTCCGGATCCCTTTCACCCGTTCACCCTATTGTGAACATTTTCCCCATTGCAAACTTGAACGGCATTAGTGTGTACAACATTGGGCTCATATACCTACGCTCATGTGTTGAAGGATATTATCGTGCCAAGAGAAACATCTCGCCCTACTATTACCAAACACCTTTGTCCTTTTTGCTCTCGGGACTTTTGGTGCATGAAAGTAGTGCTACATGCCATCATTTATCATGATGGTCTTGATGGTTTTGACGGTTGGGTTCTCGATCTCTTCGGACATTGGACATGCGGTCCCTTATCTGTCCTTGGTCTTATCTGTCCTTGGTCCTGGGCTTGGCCCAAGAGGCCTTGATAATGTCATATAGTAAATAAAGTTAACATCACTCGGCAGTCGGCACTTGAATCCCCGTCACCGCTCATCATGGTTGAGTGCCCCTGTGTCGAATGTGTGGTTGTCGTCAAATTTGGACAAGAAGTTGCAGAAACAATGCGGGCCGGCGCTAGTGAACGATCGTCAGGGCTGACAGATTACCGGGATAAGATCCGGCTGTTGATGGCGAACCAGATCCTCCGATGGCATTTGGGGAAGTTTGAAGCTTATCTGCCACTTTGAGGCCTGACAATGGGTGATCCATGATGGGATTCAAAGCTATCAGGAAGTTTCTGCGCAAAGCATCTGGGATATAGCCTCGGCTGAAGCATCTCAAGAGTTTAGCCCTACGCGGCGGCACATGACCGTATAACAATGCTTCCTTTCTCCCCCTCAACGAAATTCATCATCTTCTGACAGCTGTAATCTTCTGACAGCTGAGACAGCTGCGTTGTTACCACCCACTGCCGTCCCTCCCCGTGCCCCCGTGTCCCTCTGGTTCGGATGTGTGTGGATGCATTTTGATATGGGACCAGGGCATCCATGGTGATCCCAGGAGTTGCGAGAACAGGTTCGTTCTGCTTGGTTCACCGTCCATTCCCCCCACCCGCCCGATCTTTCCGGCGCTGTGACTGTGAGAGGGGTTCACAGTTCACACCTCAGGCGAGACAGGCGCGGTACACAGTGGTTTGGTGCCTTCCAAAAGTTTGGTTACGGTGGTCCACGCTCTGACCACCCTTGACATGTGCATTCCAACTCCTCCCACTCGGCCTTGCACCGTGACAATGCTGAAGACAGAAGCACCTTCCTAGCGTTTTGTTGAACAAACACTTCTTATCCTGGCCAAGACTCCAGGTGAGATCAAGACAAGATCAAACAAGCAGGGGTTGGCTTTCCAGTTGGAAAGTATGGGGAAATCTAGAGATTATTTACAAAAGCCGGCGGGTGTCCCTCCCTTGGACGGGCAGCTGCAGTCCTCGACGATATCTTGTTCTTGATAGTACCTTGCCCTCTCCTCCTCGCCCCTGATATCAACAACAGAATCTCGCGCTCTTCGCATCTTCAGACTCCGGCCGAGTTGAATACGACGACCTCCTGAAACCTGTATCCACCTGGTAAGTCCCAATCTCTCTCGGCGCCTCCCTAGACAACAAACCCGCAAAGTCAAAACCCGCCTCCCAAAATACCGCCCATATCGGTGACGAGCCTATTGGCATGTGGTTGTGGATGTCTATACTCCGGGACCTTACATTCGGCCCCTCCCGACCCATCAGATCGCGCAAGCCTCAAGTGAAACAGTGGGGTTCAGCTACAAACCTCATAGGGGGGCCTAACGAGGATACTGGACAGTCCAAGAGATTGCAGCCTCCGTTTCTGGAAGATTGCAAAGGAGATGGCCACCCAGTTTCCAGAAGTCTGGTATCGGTGTTGGGACTTGGAAAGAAGAGGGTTAGAAGGAGGAGAAGAATCATTCCACTTCGTCCGGCTGCCGAACCACACACAAGGCCACTCACTGGTCAGCTCAACAACATGCCCCCATTCAGTCTTCACCACCCATTCATTGCTTGGTCCACAATACCCGTACGATTGGATGTCCTGTTATCGTAAACCAATACATTCGGGATCTACAAAGTCCCTATACTTACACATGGGTGGACTGCAGGCGGATCTCGCGAACTCCTCAACTTTATACTCAAGGGTCCCGGAGTACTAAGCTTACCCACTCACTACATCGTGATACCCGCTTCATATTATTTATATCACTCCTCCACTCCCCCCCTTTACGCCACCGGTCCGCGTTTCTCTTCTTATATAACGATCCTATTATCCTCTGTCTTCACTCAAGCAACTTTTTTTGTCCAGAAGTCTCAAGTTCGTCCTCCCCGCTTCAGTCCTGCTGCACCTCCTGCTTTGCATACTACAGCTGGCTAACACAAACCAATAGTTTAGCGTGACGTACCTTTGCCTCGTCTCTTCAACAACTTTTGATACCCAAACTCTTTTTTCCATCTTTCAAAATGTCTTCTTCGAACACCTTTCAGTATGCCTTGAGCTCCAACAATGCTTGGGCTGGCTACAAGGCCCATCAAAACCCCCAGTTCTTCCCCAAGCTGGCTGGCGGCCAGTCTCCGGAGATCCGTAAGTCTGGATTCTACCCCACATCGATTATCCATGTTTGATCCCGTTCTAACATGGTCACAACAGTCTGGATCGGTTGCTCCGACTCTCGCTGCCCCGAGACCACCATCCTGGGCATGCAACCCGGTGACGTGTTCGTCCACCGCAACATTGCCAACATCGTTTCACCCACCGACATCAACACCACAGCCGTGATCGAGTACGCCGTCGTTCACCTCGGGGTCAAGCACATTGTTCTCTGCGGCCACTCAGCCTGCGGAGGAGCCGCCGGGGCTCTTTCGGACGCCCGCATCGGCGGTGTTCTCGACACGTGGCTGCTCCCTCTCAAAACCGTCCGCTTCAACCATGCCGAGGAGCTCGACGCCATCACTGACGAGAAGGAGCGCGTGGTCCGCATCGCCCAGCTCAACGTCGAGGAGGGCATCAAGGTGCTCATGAACAACGCCACGGTCCGGGAAGCCATTGCGGAGCGCGGCCTCGAGGTGCACGGTGTGTTCTTTGATATCGGCTGCGGACGCATCAAGGAGCTCGGGTGCGGCACGGCTCACAAGTTCCCCGCAGGCGACCATGTTGTCAGAGGCAAGCATGGTCAGCTTGTGTTTGGACAGGATGGCGAGGCGGAGATTGCTGCTGCGCAGTAGTGTAAAGAAACTCAACAATATCGAGGATAAGGTTGACGTTGAATGGTGTTTTGCGGGGAAAGTTTTAGCGAGTCGCGCCAAGGGGCAACCAATGACCAAGCAGACCAAGAAACGGGTTGAGATGGCAGGCCGCGGGATGTCTTGGCGCATCTCTCGGGTGTTGGGCGAGCCGGGCAAAAGGGATTGACATGGCATAGGTGTCCGGCAACGAGATGTTTTGCTTTTTTGGGTAGTTTGGTCGGAGCTTGGAGGAAGTATGGATGGAGGGACTTGTGAGCTGGAGCAGCAGACCGCACAAGATCCCGACAGTCCGTTCTCTTCATTTTGGTTTACATGCTTATTATCACTTGTACGGAGCATCATTGCAAGGAGTTTTGAGAGTTTCGTTAGTTAAGTTTGGGGAAGCGTGCTGGGAATACATGATCAACATTTTTTTACCAAGACTTCAACAAGCTTCAGGATCTTCCCAACTGCCGTCTTGGCCTTGTATATCGATCGTAGATGTTGACCAAGAGTCCAAGACACGGCCTGGCTGACGGGATGAACACTTTCGAAATGACCAATAGGATATAACGACTTACAAGACCCTCACCTCGGTGCTCCATAACTTCCGCGGGTTCCGTTATCGCACAAGTGACGGACGGATGGACAGAACATGACTCGAAAGCGAAGAAAGCGGAAAAGATGCGAGATTGCGCATTAGAACAACAAGGATTTTTTGGATTTCGATACCTAACTGGTAGGTAGTGAGGGAAGAAGGAATTCCAAGACATACAGGCAAACAATTAAGGTAGTCTAGGTGATGAACAATAGGAGTGCATTCGGTGCAGTGGAAGTTCCGGGCTGTGATGGGCTTGCAGTTACAGCGGCTTCACCCCGGACGGGCAACTGGAACAGACATTCAGCACAGTGGAGGCTTGGTGGAAGTTTTGGGCAAGTTTGACCCTAACCCTGCCTGCCTCTTACTGCGTACCTTAGGTATGCATACCTACCTGCTAGGTACAAACACCACCCCTCATTTGTTTTTGCGGAAAGGCCACGAACCTCAATGCAACGGACGACTTTCAAAACGACTTTCATTGAAAGTTCAAAACAGAGATAAACCGTTGGAGGGCGGGCACCCGACGTTGTCCAAGTGAAACGTCTTCTCTGGTTTACCTCTACCTAGGTCTGGATCTTTCGAGGATATCCTGGGGGCGAACGGCATTGAAAGGCCATCCTTGAATTTCTCCCAAAACCCACCGGCATGAAGCTGCCCGTTCGAACGTCTGATGTTTTTTAAGGGTCCACTGGTGGAACTTTCCATGGAAGGGGTTGATTCCCCAAGGGACGGGAGATCGGAGTGGTTCGGAGTGGTTAAACGGAAGGATGGTTTGGATGGCTTTGAGATTGACAAACGAGTTCGTTTCCAGGTTATAGGTTTACAGTCGGATGCCCTGTAACTGCAAACAAATCGGGCAGGCCTTTTTCCTTGCACTTGGTGGGTGTTTGCACTTATTTGCATTTATAGGTACTTGCATTTACAGGGCATCTGACTGTAGTAGGCAGTTATATGAATGATGTAGAAACCACCACGCATGACCGAGTTCACTTGCCGGAGCAAAGCAACAAAGCCGGGGACTGCCTTCCGGTTTGACAGAAGTCTAGACTGTTGACCCGGGATCGGAGGGGTAAGGTACCAAGCCCGACCCGACCGTTCAGTTTGATCGGATGACGGAACAACCCGCGGGGTTCAAGTTACTTGCTGAATGGACCCGGCTTGGCGGATCAACATTACCTCACGCCATCCAACTTGGACATTCCACTGTGATATCTGATATCTGATATCGCGGGGAAACAGACACCATGACTTTCTCCATCCTTACAGACGACGAAATCAAGTCGCTGTTGAACAACCTCACAATCGACGAGCTCGAGTCGTTCCGCAAGAACCTTAGAGATGCTCTCCACGAATACTCAACCGGCGCTCAAACGCCCGGCCAGGCTCTCATCCACCAGCCCGAGCGAACGGTAGTCCGCAGCGGTGTCACCGGCGCCACAACTCTGTTTATGCCATCATGTAGTCCAGCCGGTCACGGTGTCAAGGGTATGTCTTTCTTTCGCCATGTCTCTTATCATCACCACACCTTACTAACCACAAGACACAGTCATCACCCTCTCCTCCGCCGAGCAAATAGTCAAGTCCACCCAACAAGAAGAATCCGGCCAAGAAGCCTCCAACCCTCTCATCCGACCCACGGGCGCCATCACCCTGTTTAGCCCCAACGGCTCCCCTCGCGGAATCATCCACGCCAGCACCGTAACCGCCTTCCGCACCGCCCTGGCCTCCCTCTGTCTAATCCACAAGCGCGACCACGTCAAGACCATCACCGTCTTCGGCTGCGGCGAGCAAGCCTACTGGCACGTGCGCCTGACCTTGCTGCTGCGCGGATCGACCATCAAGCACGTCAACGTAATCAACCGCCGTTTTTCGCCCTCATGCGGCGCCATGCTCCGGCGCTTCTACGAGATCTCGCCTGATATCAAGGCCCGCGAAGGCTGGACGGATACCCATTTTGGCGTTCTCACGCCCAGCTATGGCGAGTACGAAAGGCTGCTGACGAACCAGGTGCGCAGCGCGGATGTCATCTTTTGCTGCACGCCCAGCACGGTGCCGCTTTTCGATGGGAATATCTTGACGGAGAGGGATGCGAGGAGGAAAGGAAGGTTGATCGTGGCGATTGGAAGCTATACGCCGCAGATGAAAGAGGTGCCCGTGGAGCTGATTCAGCAGGCGATCAAGGGTCATGATCAGCATGCGGCTGGGAAGAGGATCATTCATCATCATAAGCATGCGGTGGAGGGCGGCGTGGTGGTGGTTGATACCCTGGATGGAGCACTGAAGGAGGCGGGGGAGCTGATTGAGGCTGGGTTGGGGCCGAGGCATTTGGTTGAGTATGTATTCCCTCGTCCGTCCGTCTCGTCACTTTGCTGCATGATGAATTGCTAACGAAACATTCACAGACTCGGAGAACTAGTAATGCTCCATCGCATCAAGCTCTCAGAAGAAACCGACAACGACGCCTGCCGCGTCGCCTCAACAGACGTCGACACCGACTCCCTCTCCGCTTCCACCTCCACTTTAACCCTCTCTTCCCCTCCAACCGAAGAAAAAGACAGCAAGGACAGCGAAAAAGAAAAACGTCCCCGCCACAGCCGCCACCTCTCCATCCAGAACCTCGTCCGGGCCACCTCCCGCTCCCGCAGCCGCGACAGTCGCTCCGCCGAAACCGACGCCGAGCGCGAACAGAGGAAAAAGGACAAAAAGAAGAAGAAGGAAAAGGAAGACGAGCTGGCCCGCTGGCTGCAAAAGGGCAACGTCATCTACAAGAGCGTCGGCCTGGGCCTGATGGATCTGACGGTCGGCATGCAGCTGGTGGATTTTGCGCAGCAGAAGGGCGTGGGGAACCATATCCCGGCCTTTTAGGAGAGGAACGGGGTTGGTAGTATTCCGCTTATGGGAAAGCAGGGGAAGGAGATGGTGGAGTTGGGACTGGGGTTGGACCCGTTGGATGTTGCAGGTGGTGTTGCTGGTGGTGGTCATGTTGTTGATATTGCTGGTGGAAGTAAGACTTCTCCTGAACATGGACTGGGAAGTGAGGGTGGTAGTTCCAGGCTAGGGTCGAATGAAGACTCTACGCAGGAGGGAATTCAGGTCCAAGATTTTGGTGCTCAGGGTCCAGTTCACCGCCAGGGACAGGAAGGCGGAATTCATGTGGCTTAGAAAGCCCAGGAAACGAAGTCTCGGCGTGAAGCCAAGGGAAAGGAGAAAGAGAAGGACGAGCCTACTGCTGGTCATTGTCATGGCAAGAAGGAATTTCATTGGTTTGATCAGGAGGAGGAGAGCAAAGAGGATGGGTATGAGGAACAGGAACATGGGTTCCATATGCCTCGCATGCCTCATCTGCCTCATATTCCTCATGTTCAGGACCTCCCGATCATAAGGAAGTTTAGCAGACGGAACAGGAACAGTGTTTGAGTGGGCTAGGTCTGGAGAAAGCCAGCTATCGAAAGGCGAGCTTGGGTTGAGCTGGTACTCATGTTATGATTTATGTTTCTGTAAGAATCAAGAAGTACATACCCCGGGACTTTTTCCACGGACGATTGAGGTATGAGGAGGGGGCAGGACAACAAACTCCCAGTTGTTATATGTATCTCCACGAAACTATTCGCTTAGATTTGCTTGACTCATCAATGTGCCAGCCATTCTTCCTGCCTCACTTCGTGAAATCCGTGCTCATGACTGACTACCGTAAGCTCTGTTTTCGCGTCCTTATTCCAAACGGGAACCAAACACCCACAAACATTACCAACTATACTCCCCTCCTCGACAACTCCCTCCAAACACTATATTCCGACCCATCAGCGTTATTCCCTTCTCTCCTCATCACATCATGGATCCTATCCCGTACACCCTGTCTCTCGCCCTCACTCCCACTCTCTCTCTATCCACCCAACTCACCCAACAACCCCCAACCCAACCGCACCCATCAGCCCTCCCACCAAAGCATGCACAGCAAAATGCACCGTCGGTCCACCAAGCGTCGTCTTCTCCGTCTCATCCACTCCATCCCCCTTTCCTTTTCCTTTTCCTTTTCCTTTTCCTTCTCCTTTCCCTTCTCCTCCGCCCTCCTTTGCCCCAGCAAGACCCATCTGCATCTGCATCTGCATCCGCCGCCAAGCCCTCCACAAGGGAAACAAGTGATAAACGCTCAACCACCCCGTCACGCCCCTCACCACCTCCTCTCTTGCTCTCACCTCTTGCGGTGTTCCCTTCCCGTTGACGTTGAGTCCGAAGAATAAGA
This sequence comes from Copromyces sp. CBS 386.78, assembly GCA_030685235.1. NCBI lineage: Eukaryota > Fungi > Ascomycota > Sordariomycetes > Sordariales > Sordariaceae > Copromyces > Copromyces sp. CBS 386.78. Next base: position 24,030 of record MU839207.1, read on the forward strand.
GGTAGATGACGACTAGGTTGACTGAGAGTAAAAGGCCGCCGAGGTTGGAGAGGATGAGGCGGGCTTCGGTGGCTTCTTGCGGTGTAAGCTTGGTGCTGGATGTGCTGGATGTGCTGGACGTGCTGGATGTGCTGGATGTGCTGGATGTGGTTCTGGAAAGAAGGGGAAGTTGCGACTCGGGACGCAGAAGAAAGGAGAGCGAGGCGGGAGTTTCGATTAGGAGGTGGAGGAGGAGGGGGAGGTGGGAGGGTGGGAGGCCTAGGATCGTGGTAGGCATTTCTTTTTTTTTTTTTTTTTTTTTGGATATATGGTCGTTCGGTGGTCGGTGGTTGGTGGACTGACTGAGAGGGAGGTTGGTTAGTGACTGGGGTTTGAGTTGGTGAGAATGAGGGGGGGAGCAATTGGGATAATTTACGTTGGGTGGAATTTTACGCAAGTAGGCGGTTTTGAAGACAGGACCGAGTGTAGAGATAGAGAGGCAGGTAAGGTAGTGTTGTGAAGGTTGATGGGTAACTACCTCGTGTGTAGCGTGGAGGTGCTGTTTGTTCGCCAGGTGGGCTTGGGCTGATGTTTTTTTCTTTTTTTTTTTTCTCAAGAAAAACGTTCTTTGCTCTTCCAAAGTTCACTCCGGGATGTCTTGATGAGTTGTTTCGGACTCGGGTCTCCAGGGTTTGCTTTCCTCGGACTTATTGCTTACTTCATGTTGAAAGAAAAAGAAACAAGATAAGACCAACTGCATCGTGAAGTCGTAAACTGGGAACCTAGAACTAGGCCAGCTTCTTGTCCACCAATCAGATTCCTTGGTTATCAGTCGATGCCTCGAAGCCCCAATTGTAGACAACGAGGAGTGAAGTCTAGAACGTCAAGAAAATGAATGAATATACTTGTTAGTGTCAGGTATCTAAATGGCAACGAATTATGATTGCAGAAGGTAAGGTGATAACAATAACAAGTTCCTTTTACACGCCATGTAAATGCGGGTATTGCAACTGAGGAGCATTTTGCTCTCTCCAACTATGATCTATGCATCTTTCTTTCTCATCAATATCCAGGATATATCCCTCTCACGTCGCACACCCTTCCCTTAGGATTTCCCCCGTCTTAGGAGCGGAAAAGCTTGAGACCAGCCTCCTCAACACTAACACCACCCATGTCCTCATCCTCATCCTTCTCCGCCTCCTCATCCTCCTTCAGCACCATCTTCTGTCCAAACAGCGTGCCAAAGAACCGATCGATAGCGTGTTCCTCCCACGACCTTCTATCCTCCGGCGCCATAAAGTTCTGCAACTTCTCGTGCACCGTGAACCGCAGCTTGCGTCCCTTGCTCGCCTTTCGATCCACCTGCTTCCTCGTCTTGGCCTCCTTGAGCGCCGCCCACCTGACGGTTGCCACGGACTCTCCCGGGGCGGCGGAATCCGAGCTGCGCTGGTCGACTAGCTCCTTGAGTAGCAGCTGGTAGAAGTCGGCGTCGTCGTAGATCTCGGCGTCCTCCTCGACCTTCTTGGCCGCCTGCGCGGGGGCGCACGAGCGCGGTGTGCGCGCCTTCTTGATGAGGCGGTCGGCGCTGAGGAGCTGGTCGTCGAGAACGGAGACGAGCGATTGGGAACCGGCAGACTTGGCGAGGCGACGCTCCTTGGTCATGCTGGCGGTGGTGCTGCGTACGCGGGTGGACCACTTGTCGAGGACCTGGCGGCGGTACTTGTTGGCGGGACCCTCGACGGCCTCGAGAGCCTCCCAGATCTCGGACTCGGGCGTGTCGAGCTCGATGGCGGCGCGCTTGCGCTTCTCGCCGGCCTTGGCCTTGACCTGTTCGGGGAGGAAGCTGTTGCGGACGGAGTCGATGGTGTTCCATAGTTTGACGGCGGCCTCCTCGGCGGCCTTGTAGGGCTTCTCCTTGAACTTGTCGGGCTTCTCGACGCAGTTGAAGGTGTTGGCGGCGATGAGTGCCTTCTGGAGACGGATGCGGAGGTTGAGGATGGAGTCGAAGATGCGGCGCTGGGACTGGACGGCGACACCCTTTTGGGCGTCGGCCTCGGCGGCTTTCGAGAAGGTGGAAACGATCTTCTTCTCGTCCTCGGCCATGATCTTGCGGAGCTCGGCGTTTACGTCGTTCTTTTCGTCATCGCCAGACTCGTCCTCGTCGTCCTCATCTTCATCCTCGCCCTCGTCCCCGGAACCTTGTTCGTCATCCTCGCCGTCCTCTTCGGAATCGCCCTCTTCGTCTTGGCTGCCGGAGAGCATAGCACCCTCGAGTTCTTCCTCATCATCCTCACCCTCATCGTCATCCGTCTCCTCAGCCTCCATGTCGAAAAGGCCGTTTTGCTCGCCCTCCTCGGAATCTTCCTCGTCCTCGTCATCCTCTTCGAGGCCCTCATCATCTTCCTCCTCTTCATCATCCTCGGAGCCGGACATGAAGTCAGCGGCAGTAGGCCTCTTCTTGATGCGAACCGCCAGGTCGTCCTTCTTGGGAGTCTTGGCCGGTGTCTTGGGCTTGGAGCTTCCACGGAAGGTGAACTTTTCCGACCAGTTTTCGTCGTCCTCCCCTAGCGCATTGTCGCTGGAGATCTCGGCGTCGTCGTCGATGTGGTCGCGTTCGAGATCGGCGGTTTCTGGGTCGGCGAACTCTTCGGGGCCGGACTCGGACTCGCCATCTTCGAGGTCGTCCTCTTCGTCGTCATCATCTTCCTCGTCGTCTTCCTCGTCATCCAAGTCCTCTTCATCGCTCTCCTCTAGGGCCTTGCGGCTGACGCGTGTACCGCTGTATTCGGGGCCGAGTGTAGGGGCTTCTGCTTTTCGGAGCTTGCTCTTGCTGTTTGGTGAGGTCGGTCAGTTGATGTTGTATTTCGAAGCGGCGCATGTGGAGGGAAAGGCATTGACATACCCAACTGTAACGTAGTGTTCTGTCTCGGCGCGCTCTACGTCACTGTCGACTTCGCTTCCGCTCTGATCATCGTCACCATCGCGAGGCTCGGCTTCGGGATCGTAGTCTGCATGCAATGCAATGTTAGTAACTGGGGGGTCTCGGTGTTGTAGCTTGGTTTGTCGTACCCTTAGCAGGCTTCTCATCGAACATGGAAGCACGCAGCTTGTTGCTCTTCTTTGTGGTGTACAACCCCATGGTGGCGGCTCTGTGTGGTGGTGGTTATGTGGTGTTGGCGCCAAAAGAAGAGAAAGAAAAAAAAAACCAAGACGAATTCGAGATGGCGCTTGTGGGAATGGATGGATGGATTCGATGGTTCTGAAAATACAGAGGATCCCCACGCCCGAAAAAATCAGAGCTTTGCCTGGGAGAAGGGAAATTTTGGCGGTGACAGCTGGCAGATGGCGCAGTGGGGACCGATTGACAGGGGTCCCGAATGCACCAAGAGACGGGGTCCACTCGTTGCGACCACTGTTCCTCAATTGGGGAAGTTGGGGAACTGAACTCTCTCTTTCACTCTCTTCTTAGTGATGACGAGTTGATTGAATCTTTTGATCACTTCGGAAAATACTCCTCATCTCTTCAAGTTAGGAGTGAGTTCAGTTCGGTATTCAATATGAGACCAACAGTTTCCCGGCTGTTACAAGCCACCAGAGCTCTCCAGCATGAGAATCCACTGGTACCTACCTTACCTTTTCCCCAACTTACACACTGTTTGACTCGGAGCTCTTCACTAACACATCACTTCATAGGGACTTCCCAAGACCGGAAGCATTCCACGCTTTCAACGAGGACTTCCTCAAAAGCGCAAGATCCCAAATGTAAACAAAGTTATTGCCGTGTCTTCAGCCAAGGGGGGTGTAGGAAAGAGTACCATAGCTGGTAAGTGTCTTCATCTTCTCAGCTCATCCCTGTCTGTCTGTGGACTGGATCAGGGGAAAGTAAACAACACACAACCTTCAGACATCACTCCTCTCGTAGCCAACAGTTCTCTTCCTTTTTCTGTCTTCAATCCTCTTCCCATCACCCGGATATCATACTAACCTCCTCCCAGCAAACCTAGCCCTCTCCCTCTCCCGCCTCGGCTACACAACCGGCATCCTAGACACCGACCTCTTCGGCCCCTCCATCCCGACCCTCTTCAACCTTTCCTCGCCCGACCTCTCCCCTTCCTTAAACAAGGACAATCAACTCCTCCCTCTAACCTCGTACGGCGTCAAAACCATGTCCATCGGCTACCTCCTCGGGAGTGAATCCTCCGCCCTAGTCTGGCGCGGCCCCATGCTCTTAAAGGCAATCCAACAACTCCTCCACCAAGTCGACTGGTCCCATCCTTCTCTCGACATTTTGGTTCTGGACCTACCCCCCGGCACAGGCGATACTCAGTTGTCGATAGCCCAACAAGTCGTCGTCGACGGCGCCGTCATAGTCACCACCCCCCATACCTTGGCGATAAAAGACGCGGTAAAAGGGGTGAATATGTTTCGCAAGGTAGAGATTCCGATACTGGGGGTGGTGCAGAACATGAGCGTGTTCTGCTGTCCGGGGTGTGGAAGCGAGACGCATGTGTTTGGCGGGACCGAGGGAGTTAAAAGGGTTTGTGGGGAGATGGGCATGGAGTTTTTGGGGGATATACCGCTTCATCCGGCTATCGGGGAGGATGGAGGCAGGGGGAAGCCGACGGTTGTTAGTGACCCGGGAGGAAAGGAGGCCGAGGTGTTTATGGGGTTGGGGAGAAGGGTGGCGGAGCTGGTTGGCTTGGGGAAGGTGGATTTGGGAAAGGAGTGAGAGGGTGTGTGAAAGGTGGGAAAGGGTAGGGTTGATACATATGGGGAGACGATGGATCACAGGACCGGTCTTTTTCAAGTCGAGGCTGAACGGAACTCGAGTGTGTATATGGTATGTAAATGTAGCTATAAAGTCTCCAGATCTTTGTTGTGTATAGAGATTTTAGGATGGAGGCATCGTCTATTAGTTCCTCTACTGTCTTCTTGTTTGCCCCCTTCATGCGCTCAAGTTGACTTGGTAGGCGTATCAGTATAAGGATCAAAGCCCATACGCATCTTCGCCTCATGTCGTACATCCCACTTCGCCTCCCCCCTTAATCCCGTCGTCGACGTTTCCTCCAGGAAAAAGGTAAGAATATGATCAGGAATCGACAGATGAGACGTCTGCTGGAACTCCTGCAAGCTGCACAGTCGTATCAACATTTCCATGAGCGACAGCGACGAGGTGATGGCACCAAATGGTGACCTTGCCACGAACGAGTCCATGCTGTTGGGTTCTTTCTGCGCCCCCTGTACCTGTGTTGGCGTTTGGAACAACTGCTTGCCGTTCGCTCCGCCCGTGGGTAAGGATGATGTCGACGACAGAGGCGAGGGAACATATTTTCGTTGGTTTGGAGGCGTGTTCGGGTATGGTTGTAAGGAAACGTTGCGGATCTGATCGATGAGTTTGGAGTCGACTACCTTATCGCGTGGTGTGGCTGACTTGGAGGACCGGATGCTGGACTTATCGTCACCCTCGTCATCGTCGTCAGACTCGTCTTCGCTCTCGACAAAGACCTCCAGGGCGAGCCATTCCGGGTCTAAATGCGACGGCAGCCCTAACGCTTTCCTTAATCGACCCTCTTCTGCTGCGGCCGCAAGTTCAGTAGACTTGGTCTCCGCCAGCAGTTGCGCGTCGAGAATGGCTTGCTCGTCATCTTCAGCTGTGTCGTATGCTGTTTCCCCTTCTGATCCCTCTGCCTGTTCCTCCGGGTCGGTATACCATTGGCGTTTGAGTTCGATCGGATCTGGCGCGTGGAGGTCTCTCTTCAGTAGCAGCACTGGGTTGTTGTCCCCCTCTTCGGCGTTACCGATATTTAGGAGTCGTCCAGTGTCGGTATAGAAAATCTTGGACACCTGGTGTATTGGGATCGAGTCTCGAATTCCAGCCATATCGACACCATCGAATGGTCCGCGTGCGTCGTCATCCTCGTGAACACGTCCGTCGTCAAGATCTTCAATCATCTCCAAGTGATAGGCGTATTCGTCTGGGCGACCCAGCATCGAAAGGGCCGAATCAACGGCAGCAGAGTACCCGTTCACGGCTCCATCAGAAGACTCACCGGGGCAGTATCCGCGAATCTTGTCAAACTTCCAGCCTAGCGGTGCGCGAACCAGCCGTACACGAGCCTTGTGCACCACCTCCTGCCAGATGGGTTTCCGTTCGCCTTCGCCAACGCCATACGGTTGCTCCTTGGTCCACGTCCTGCCTCCAGTGCTAGGAGTGGCAGGAGCGGAACTGGCACCGCTAAGCCTGGAATGACCGCGGAAGAGCATGTAAAGAGATAATGTGAAGGAGGGTCCGATCGGCACTGCTCGGTTAGGGTTGTTCACAAAGTGTGAGTCCCCGAACGACAAGAAGGCACTCGCCTGCATCAGTCTCGACGGAGAGATACCAGCGTTCACTGTAGTGTTCATCCTCTCTCCAGAGGCAGTGATGGCGAGCTGGATCAGAGGGATCTCTCTGTCTATGCGGGCCAGCAGTTCCTTCATCTCCTTCATAATGGTTAGCAGCTCAAAATGGTGTGCTTCCGACATCCGGGCTTTCTTGCCATCGGAGCGGGAGCTCTCTTCGGCAGTGGCAGCATCGTTTAGCCGCTTTCCGAGAGCAATGATGTCTCGATGGAGAGACTTGGCAAGAGGCACAGCTGCCTCGAGGAAGACATTGCCACGGCCAGATCTGGACACAGTGTTAGTTGCAAATGAGCCAAGGACAAGGCAAAGTAGGAGGAAGGGTGAGGCATACTTGAACTCTATCAGGTCGATAGCTGGTGAAACGATCTACCATGGGGAATCTCAACGTTAGCAAGGAGTGTCTTTGTTGGACGGGACCTTAGCATTGTTGGATCCGGGATAATGACCACTCACCTTGATCTTGCTATCCAAGAGCTTCTGTAGCTTCTTGAGCTCCGTGTAAACTCCTTTGTCGTCGACCGTCTTGAGCAGCCTCGAACACTGGTTGACGGCGTAGGTGGAAGTGATTGCGATGCCTGATCTGATGGCGTAGTTGACCGCATGAGACCCGAGCTTGGCCAGCAGTGCGTCCATGGTTTGCTTGTCCGGTCAAATAAAAATGTGTGATTATTTAATTGGTGTGTCTATCATATTGGGGAGTTTTATGTACGAATGAACTTGTCCTCCAGCATGATAATTGTTAGTGTTCGTCCCGTCCGTTTGATGCCCGTTCAGGTCCTCAAGCGGAAGAGTGACGTTGGCTGGCGGGTCCAGGGCTCCAGGCTTTCGTCTCTTTTGGGTTCACGGCCCTGAGGACAGTGCATGCGCCAAGAGACACTAAGGGACTACCTTACCTTACCTTAGTTGGCTGCAAAAATTCACACTGTAATTCTGCTGATCCAACCCACTGAATGCCGGGTTTACGCGCACACTTCGGCGAGTGACTTGTAAGTTCCCCCGAGTCGTACCGTGTGTAGCTGTGGTACCGCCTTCACGCACGGTGGACAATGGGACAAAAAATTGTCATGTTCCCCGCCACCACGCTCTCCCCAATCAACGGTGGGGTAGCCCTTTCCATGCCAGCGATTCTTGACCCAAATCTCTCTTTCGACTCTGTCTTTTGCTCGCTTGTAGTTGGACGCGACAGGTCACTCAGACAGAGTACAGGTCATCAGGGTAAGTGCGGGCTATAGTTGATATAGGGCTGTGGTCGCATCAGCTAACACTTCCATCTTATTCCAGTATAAAATCATCTCTACTTCCGACCGCCCGATTCCCGTCCCTCCTCGCCCAAGGTCACAATTATTTGCATCTCGCGATCCAGTGGACAGAGTCGGAATCCATCTTACTGACCAACTCTCTTCTTCTCACCACCTTCCAGCCAACGAGCGAGACCTTGAGACCACACATATCCCGCCGGTACCCTTTCGCGAATCACACACGCGACCACCATCCAACATGTCCGGAAACGTCCAGAACAACTGGGAGGATGCCGCCGACCAGGACGAGCGCCTCGCACGCCAGACCCAGCAACAGATGAACATCAACGCTGGCACTTTCCGTCCCGGCGCCGCTGCCTTCACCCCCAACGCCCCCGCCTTCACTCCCGGCCAGTTCGCCGCTCCCGGTTTCACCCCTCAGTACCAGCAGCAGGCATACTACGGCAACCAGCCGGGCTATGGCGGCGGCTTCCCCCAGTACGGCCAGCCTGGCTACGCTCAATACAGCAATCAGCAGCAGCAGGGCTACGGCGCTGTCTATGGTCAGCAGGGATACCAGCAGGGTTACGGTAGGCCGCTTGTTCATCTTGTTCTCGTGGAGGACCTCTAGCTGATAGATATGGACACCAGGCCAGCAACAACAATATGGTGCTTACCAGCAAAACCCGGGATTCCAGCAGAGGCAACAGCAGAACCGCGATGCGCCCAAGCCCGCTCCTCAGATCGTTAAGAGGCCAGAGCAGCCCGCTGCCCAGGCGCAACCAAAGGCCGACGCCCCCAAGGCTGCTGCCGCTCCCGCCAAGGTTCTCAGCATCGGAGGCGACGCTCCTGCTAAGGTTCTGAGCATCGGTGGTGATGCCCCCAAGCCCGCCGCCAAGGTTCTCTCCATCGGCGGCACTGCTCCCGCCAAGAAGGAGGAACCCAAGAAGGAGGAGACCAAGAAGGACGCTGCTAAGAAGGAGGGTACCGCTGAGGCCGCCGCCAAGGTTGCTGCTACCAAGGCCGTTGAGAAGACCGACTCTGCTGCTGCTAGCGGCAAGACCTCACCCGCTCCCTCTTCCGGCCGCGCCAGCCCTTCGGTCGATAAGTCCGGCACCAAGGTTATTCGCGACGTCGATGCTGTTGAGAAGGAAATTCAGACCGCCGATGTTGACGAGGAGACCCTCAAGGAAATCTACGGCAAGGAACATATGAACATCATTTTCATCGGTCACGTCGATGCCGGCAAGTCTACCCTCGGTGGTGCCATTCTCTACGTCACCGGCATGGTTGACCAGCGTACCCTCGACAAGTACAAGAGGGAGGCCAAGGAGATGGGTCGTGAGACCTGGTACCTATCGTGGGCTCTTGATTTGACCAACGAGGAGCGTGCCAAGGGTAAGACTGTCGAGGTTGGTCGCGGTTTCTTCGAGACCGACAAGCGCAAGTACTCCATTCTTGATGCCCCCGGCCATAAGACCTATGTCCCCAACATGATTGGTGGTGCTTCCCAGGCCGATGTCGGTATCCTCGTCATTTCCGCCCGTAAGGGTGAGTACGAGACCGGTTTCGAGAAGGGCGGTCAGACCCGTGAGCACGCCATGTTGGCCAAGACCCAGGGTGTCAACAAGCTCGTCGTTGTCATCAACAAGATGGACGACCCTACCGTCGAGTGGTCCGAGGAGCGCTACAAGGAGTGCACCACCAAGCTGGCTCAGTTCTTGAAGGGTACTGGTTACAACCTCAAGACGGATGTCTTCTTCATGCCCGTTGCTGCCCAGATGACCCTCGGTATCAAGGACCGCGTCCCCAAGGATGTCTGCCCCTGGTACGATGGCCCCTCGCTGCTTGAGTACCTTGACAACATGAACGCTCTCGAGCGCAAGGTCAACGCTCCCTTCATGATGGCCGTTGCTGGCAAGTACCGTGATATGGGTACCATGATTGAGGGTAAGATCGAGGCCGGTGTGGTCAAGAAGGGTATGAACTTGGTCATGATGCCCAACAAGCAGTCGGTCGACATCTCGGCCCTTTACGGCGAGACCGAAGATGAGATTGCCGTTGCCCAGTGCGGTGAGCAAGTCCGTATGCGTCTCCGTGGCATCGAAGAAGAAGAGATCACGCCCGGTTTCGTCCTTTGCTCGCCCAAGCGTCTTGTGCACAACGTCAGCGCTTTCGAGGCTCAGATCCGCATCCTTGACCTCAAGTCTATTTTGACTGCCGGCTTTAACTGCGTGCTCCACGTCCATGCCGCTATTGAGGAGGTTACTTTCTCCGCTCTTCTCCACAAGCTCCAGAAGGGTACCGGCAGAAAGTCCAAGGTTCCTCCTTCCCACGCCAAGAAGGGTGACAGCATCATTGCTCGTCTCGAGGTTACCGGCGGTGCCGGCTCTGTGTGTGTTGAGAGGTTCGAGGATTACCCCCAGATGGGTCGCTTCACGCTCCGTGACCAGGTATGTTTTTGTCCATCTACTGTTCGCGCTGAAACTTGTACTAACAGTCACCGCAGGGTCAAACCATTGCTATTGGCAAGATCACTAAGCTCATCACCGATACCTCTGCTTAGATGGTAAAGAGAAAATTGGTGTTGTCGGCGGACCCGATCGAGTAGAGAAATCGCGATTCTCGAGTCGAAGATGATAACAGCGTAAACAGAATCCGGGCTTTACACTTTTTATTGCCTGAGCAGCGGGGAAAGCTTTAGTAAAGGCCATGTTTACGTTCCTCGAGACGAAGCATTAGGAGGGGAACAAAATACCAGTTGGAATACAAAGTTATGTTACGTTTGGGAAGCCCGCCGGGTATCATGGGTGTTCAGGTTCCTTTTGCTTGCTTTTATGGTGATATTTGTTCCCAAACCTCTCTACCTTCATCTAGAGGATAGAGTCGCAAACCTAAATCCCTGACCATCGATTTATCTGGACTCATACGGCAAAACGATGCCAAGTGAAGACAGAAGTTTGAGAAACTCCCCGAGGAACATGCGGGGAGAGCGGGGCCGATGACGAGCTATTCCCGTCGGCAGGAGATGCCGAACGGAGGAGGGGCCGAATGAGCGGGCCCACTCCGGAGGCTACCTACCGAGCGTATGAGGGGAAGAGGAGATGAGTCTATGACAATGACAATGGACTTCATATGATGATCATGACATGTCTTCAAATATCCCTCTTGCTATAACTGAGGCTTTGAAAGTCTTTGGAAAAAACCACCAGGGTTACGAGACCTCACGACGAAGGTAAGTTCCCATAGCCCTCTCATGACATCATGACAAATCCGGGGCTTCTATCAGATCTGAGAGTGCGAGTTCAGAATGTCAACATCTCGACTCTCCCAAGTAGCCTATTTATCAGAGTCCAGGGACGAAGAATCACTGCTAATAAGACGAACAGCAACCCTACTTTTCCAGTCCCTAAACCCAAACTCAAGATCCCGAACCTAAACCACCGAGATCTCTCTCTTTCAACAGTCAACACCAGTCACCATGTCCGCTCCCGTAACAGCCTCCCCACAACCCACCGCGCCTCCCATCGACGTGAGCAACCTCTTCTCCGTCAAGGGTCTCGTCGCTCTCGTCACGGGCGGTGGTTCCGGTATGCCACTTCCTCTCCGAACAAACTACCGCAGCTAACAAACCCTCTCATGTAGGAATCGGCCTAATGCTAACCCAATCCCTCGCCTCCGCCGGCGCCAAAAGGATTTACATTGCCGGCCGCCGCCTCTCCGTTCTCCAAGCCGCCGCCGACAGAATCAACAGCTCCCTTCCCCCCTCCTCCTCTTCTTCCAACAAAGAGCCCGTAGTAGTCCCCCTAGAATGCGACGTGACCTCGTCCTCCTCCCTCGCCTCTTTGGTCTCCCAAATCTCCGCAGACCCCTACACAGGGTACCTCAACCTCGTCGCCTGCAACGCCGGCGTCGGCGGCCCGCAGGTTTCGGCTGTTTCCAAAGAAACCGGCGAACCGAAAACTCTCCAGCAGTTCCGCGAGGAGAATCTGGCGGTTGATTTTGACAAGGAGTGGGAGCAGACGTTCAGAGTGAATGTGGGCAGCGTGTGGTATACGAGCATGGCTTGTTTGGAGTTGTTGGAGAAGGGAAACACTTTGGCGCAGGAACAAGGGGGTAAGGAGGGGGGACAACAAGAGGTGTGGAGGGAGAGTTCAAGTCAGATTGTCGTGACGAGCAGTATTGCTGCTTTTAACAAGGCGGCGCCGGGCGGGTGGGCTTATGGAATTAGTAAGGCGGCGGCTACGCATGTGGGGAAGCAGTTGGCTGTTTTGTTGCCTAGGTGGGGGATTCGGTGAGTTTTTGACCCTTTTTCGTTTTCTTTTTTTGTTTGGTTTGGTGGAGGACTGAGGGACGGGGGGAAGAGAGATGAAGAGAGAGGTGAAGAGAGAGGTGAAGAGAGGGGTGAAGAGAGAGGGGTGAAAAGAGAGGAGTGAAAAGAGAGGGGTGAAAAGAGAGGAGTGAAAAGAGAGGGGTGAAGAGACAGAGGTGAAGAGAGAGAGGTGAAGAGAAGGGTGAAGAGAGAGAGGTGAAGAGAAGGGTGAAGAGAGAAAAGGCCAAGAAGATGGAAATCGGACGAGACCGGCGATTTTCGAGCGAGAAGAACCGGGGAAGAGCCAGGGCAGGAAAGGGATCCCAGGACGAGTGTCCGTTTGAACCAACTCCCTGACGCTTCTCAGCTTCATCCCTTCACCTGGAGTCCTGTCTGATGATGGGGTCTACCGCTTTCCAAAGAAAACATGCTAACCTCCTCTTCCTTACAGCTGCAACGTCCTCTGCCCCGGCCGTAAGTCATCATCCCTTCCCACTTCCTTCTATTACCTCTCACTCCCTGTTCACCCCCTTCCACCCCCTCTCCAACCTTCCCACATCCACTGACCACTAACCTCGTCCACAGTCTTCCCCTCGGAAATGGCCGCTCCCATCGTCCAAGCCGCCGGCGGCTCCATGACGGGCGGAAGCGTCATCCCTCTCGACAAGAAGACCGTCCCTCTCGGCCGGATGGGCGACGAAATCGACATGGCCGGGCAAATCTTGTACCTGGCTTCGCGGGCGGGGGCCTATCTGAACGGAAACGTGATGGTTGTTGATGGTGGACGGTTGACTACGTTTCCTAGTACTGGGTACTAAGTCTTGAGCTCTTAGGTCTTGGAGTCTTCAGGGTGAGGATTGGGAGATGAGAGTTGGGTCAAGTTGCGAGAGGGGAGGAAATGAACTTCAGACATGAGATGTCTTGGACTGGTTTAGGAGGCATCTCCGTTCTTCCTATGCTTCATCGTTTGACTAGGTCTAGGTACCTACATGAGAAAAAGGATGGACATGTATATCTCTGACAGGCAGTCATGGATGGGTCCAGGACTGGTTTCAGATTCTTGGGTTATTTCCTAAATGAACCTAAATCATCCCTCAACAATCCAAAAAACCGCAACGCACTCCTCAGTCCTCACTTGAGGATGTATTTACCTACGGTAATACATATCTGAGATAGTATACCTTGTCGAGGGGCGCGCCATACCCAGAAGGACTGAGACCAACCATGATCGATTTTGTTTTATATGTTGAGAAACCGTTTTGAAGTACATCAGTCGGCTTTTCACTTTTTCCAAAAAACCACTCCTTACCTACCTACTCTTCCTCGGGGTTTATTTGCCTTGTTCCAGATGTCTATTACTTTTAGAGGGGGAACAAGTTGACCATGGGAAACCTCATAAAATGAAGATAGGTTGTGGTTGAGGAGGTGGATTACCAAGAAGCGGTTGACGAAAAGAAAGAAATTCGTGAGCTTGTTTATCTTTTGTTCGGTTGATTTCTCCTGTGTGATTCTCGCTAGAGGTATATTCTTTTCTTTTTTTTATCTTCTCTTTTCTTTTTTTTCTTTTCTTTTTTGCCTTTCATTTTTTTATTTTCATTTTTTTCTTTTTTTTTTCTCCTTTTTCTTTTTCTTTTTCTCCTTTTTCTCCTTTTTCTCTTCCTTTATCCTCTCTGCGGCGTTAAGGAGGGTGACTATCAAGGGCAGTCAAGGACGGTTAAGCCCTGTTCTGTTCACTTGCAAAACAGGATATCCTAAACAGGACCGCTTGCTAGACAGACGGTGACATTCGACCGACCGGAGCGATCTGTTACCGCAGTGTCTTTTGTCAGTACTCATTAACGTGCAAAACATGATAACAAGAAATCCTCAGCTTCTGAGCCATGACAGTTGCAAGAAGAGATGGATACAACGGCGTTATGGGAGATGGAGGAAATAGATATGTAACACGTTGAAGTTACTTTTGTCAGTACTCATTAGCATGCAAAACAGCCATGCCACCGTTCGGGTCATCCACCGGCTCTCGTTATTAGAGCACTTGCTCGCTGGATCCGGATCTACGAAAAACAACATGGAAACCCGAACGCGCATGCCGCTCGTCGACTTGTTATGTTTTCCTGGCGGTTCTGGCGGTGTAGTATCTTGGTGAGAGGACTCCATTCATAGGGTTTAGAAGGAAATAACAAGTGCTAACTAAACAAGGGGTCTCGGTAGTCAAAAAGTGGGACTTCGGATCCAGTTCCGGCAATGTCAACCTTTGCTTTCCCCGAACGTCCCTGAAATAGCCGATCACCGGATCCACCGGTGAAGCCGGGTCTCGAACTCCGTGCTTGGCGGTCACTCGGGGAGCGTTTTCGGATCCGGCGGACGTCTGGTGCACGGAAGGATTTCGTTAGTCGGTGACGGGTCGTTATCTTGGCTGTTACCACTAAGCCCCCGTTCTTGGCTTGTCCAGCTGGGTGGCTTATATCGTCGGCAGTCATCTTCATCTCCAGAGAGCAAGGGAGTGCGGACGGACGGGGGGTTGCATTCGCGCTCTTCGGGAGCCGGTCGGTCATACGAACGGATTCCCGCCGTCGGTAGGATCGGTCGGATCTTGTAAGTTCGGGTTGCTCCGTAGCTAAGCGCTATGGGTCCCGAGCCAATTAAGCGCTACGCTACGGCTACATATGTACGCTGTGTCTGGGTCGTTTTGACGCTAGAAGTGTCAGCCGTGTTGGCGGGTTGGTGATGGTGGGGCCGTGGTGTTGCTGCCAAAAAGCCAAGCATTGACATTGACGTCATGCCCGGGCGATTGATCAAACGGCGTGAAACTGGGGGCAGTCTTGGCTGTTAATGAAGGTCAGCGTGATATGAATGTCAACGGTGGGCCATGAAGGGAAGCAGAGGCATTCCCAAGGTACCTAGCTAGGTAGCTCTCTCAAGTCGTACTGTAACGAAAGGGAGATGCGCATGCCCTGTTTCTGTCTTGGGTAAGGTTTCGAGTTGTCGGGCTGCTTACACCAAACAGAATAGAAGTGGGGCTTCAGGGGATCAAAGGGTGCCTTCGTACAGCGCGAATTCGCGATCAACCCCTAGCATCTGGTCCGGTGACATTCCCGTCGCTTATCGATTAGAGGCGAGGACCTAAGGTACCTTAGGTACAGTACCTCTTAAATGGAGACCCCGCAATTGTCAAACGTCCATGTAGGTAAAGGGAAATACCAGGTCGGTTGGTAGGTCGGCTGCCTTGGTACGCAGGACGAGTGACGGGTTGGGAAATAAAGGCGCACCTATTATTGGATGTCAGGTCTTCCAGGTTGTCCGTTCTCAAGAGCCGTGGACCATTTCCTCAGGCTGTTTCTCCATCTGTCCGTTGTCCCCAGGTTCCGATGTCCCCCTGTGTTGCAGTGGATGATGTGTGCTAAGGCGGCCCGGGGATAACAACTGGTACAGCGTCAAGCTATGACTTCCAAGGTTGTCAGTGACAGATGAGGTGCTGGAAGACCAGGTATCTGATATCGAATGTTGTGGTTGACGTGGGATGGGAGAGGGCAACTGCCATTGTGAAGAAGATGGCATCGTATCATCAGTTGAACGTGCTTGCCTTTTACAAAGAGTTATCAACCTCAAACTATAAGTCGGAACCATGTGGTGTCGTGAAGCATTGCTGTGTCAGTCCTAGAATAGCCTCCTGCCCAATGTGCAGCAATCGATGTCAACCTACATTCCCGTGCTTCACTCCTCCATATTGGCACATGAAGATCCGGGGTCACAACTCTTTTCCAAGACTTACCTCTGCCCCTCCCTTTCCCCTGTCCAGCCCGGCCATTGGTCCCTCCTCCACTTATACGCCACGACGGTATGGGAATCTGATAAAGGCAAGTCATTCAGTCGTACTTGGCCCTGTTGTATAAATAAAAGGCCGATTCCCATCTCCCCATCAGATGTAACCCGACGGCCCAGGAACTTCCATCTTTCTTCCCTTGTTTGGTGCTGTCTCTCGTCAGAAGCATCTCTTAATTTCCCACTTACACGCCATCGGCAAAGACGAAACCAGACTCAAGGTACGACAAAGAAACTCATTCCATCCATCTTCGAACAAGTTGCTTTTTCCTAAAAGGAATCGAACCAAACCTGCAACAACTATTCGCCCCTTTGACTCGACTTGTCCGTCACAAGCCCTTCAAGACTGACCGTGCAAAGCAAAGCAAAGCACGCGACCCCGCTCTGACATTCGGCATCACATTCAGTCCAATCGCGAGACTGCAAAAACAGTTGACGGGACATTCCCCATTATCCAAGAATACCAAAACTTGCCTTTCGTCCCAAGTTTCTTTGCCGGCTTCGTACGCAACCCCAAAATCCTACCGGGAGCCTCCCTACACTTGCGAAAAGAGACCGTCTTCCATCCCGTGGTAAGTTCGAGCCATTGCGTGCATCTCGTCTCATCATTTCACGTTTGTGACCTGGAGGTGTTCCGGGGATCATGGTTGAGTAACCAACAATCCTTGTTTGAGCATCCCAGTCATTTTTATACAAGTTTCTGAAAGAGAGAGAGCTTTCATGGCAAACCCACACACATGTCCATTTATCAGCCCTGCCGAAGCCGCAAAAGTGGAATGGAAGTGTTCCTTGACCAGGCCCGGCCCCACCTCACCATGCAGCAGAAAGAATGGGTCCCGAATCCCCCCTACCTTTCCCGATGGCCACCTGTCTCCCCAAAGAGCTCCATAGTTGCTCAACAAGTCGTCAAACCAAAGTCAATGCTCTCACGTGGCATGACAGAGGCTGGCTTGGTTGGGTTAAGGGTTTGCCGAACAGGGTCCCGAAAAGCTTCCTCCCTTTCCCGTGAGGGTCGGGTATCCCCCATGATTTCTCCGCTTTCTATCAAGGCCGTCTGTCAAGATAGCCGCCGCCACTGGAGCCTCTCCTCCCAGGAGGGACCCGGACCTGGCATCAGGGGGCTGACGGCATAGATGGCGGCTTATTCTGGTTTTCTTGTTGTCCGATGGGGTCTTCTTGAAGTCCGTTGCTGGAGCAATAATCCAAGTTCCTGCGAGATGGAGATGCTCCTGCAGAAGAAAGAGAAGACTCCATATAAAAAGAGATGAGCTGGGGCTAACATGACTTTAAGCCCTGCAGTATCCGCTAGGACATCAACAAACATATAAGAGAGACTTCGGACGACACATAGACGCATCTGTCTCTCCTGTTCTTCTGTTCCGAGATCAAGTTAATCCATACGCCTCAAAATCATATAAAACACAATGTCCACCGCCAAGCCGTCCGCCCCGGCCGAGACGGTCACTGCCGCCACCGACTTCCTCCACACCCCCGCCGTCCGGGCGGCCCTTCCCTTCGTCAACGGCGGTCTTAGCGGCATGGTGGCCACGACGGTCATCCAGCCCATCGACATGATCAAGGTCCGCCTCCAGCTCGCCGGCGAGGGCAAGGCCGGCGGTCCCAAGCCGACGCCCCTCGGCGTCACCCGCGACATCATCGCCAGTGGCAAGGCCATGGACCTCTACACCGGTCTCTCGGCCGGTCTCCTTCGCCAAGCCGTGTACACCACGGCCCGCATCGGCTGCTTCGACACCTTCATGGGCCGGCTCTCGGCGCGGGCCAAGGAGAAGGGCCAGACGGTTGGCTTCGCGGAACGCGCCTCGGCCGGTCTCGCCGCCGGTGGTCTCGCCGCCATGATCGGCAACCCGGCCGATCTCGCCCTCATCCGCATGCAGAGCGACGGCCTCAAGCCCGTGGCCGAGCGCAAGAACTACAAGTCCGTCATCGACGCCCTCGGCGGCATCGCCCGCAACGAAGGTGTCGCTGCCCTCTGGGCCGGTGCTTTCCCCACCGTGGTCCGCGCCATGGCCCTCAACTTTGGTCAGCTCGCCTTCTTCTCCGAGGCCAAGGCCCAGCTGAAGGCCAGGACCGACTGGTCGAGCAAGACACAGACGCTAAGCGCCTCCGCCGTTGCTGGCTTCTTTGCCTCGTTTTTCAGCTTGCCGTTTGACTTTGTCAAGACTAGACTGCAGAAGCAGACCAAGGGCCCGGATGGAAAGGTCCCGTATAGCGGCATGGTGGATTGCTTTGCCAAGGTGGCGAAGCAGGAGGGTATTTTCAGGTTTTACCGCGGTTTCACGACGTATTATGTGCGGATTGCGCCGCATGCGTAAGTTTTTCTCCCTTTCAAATGAGTGATTTGATGAGTGGGCTTGTGCTGACGGTGATTGTATAGCATGGTAACGCTGCTTGTTGCTGATTACTTGGGTTGGTTGACCAAATAAGTTGGAAGTGGTGGCGGTTATGAGTTGGTGATCATGGTGATGGGGTGGACTTGCATAGAATAAATGTTGGGCGTTTTGGGAGGTTTAATACCGCCGGGACTTTTGTTCTTTTTCCATCCTCGGTTTCTTGCCGTCTTCCTGACTACGTTATGGGATGAATGGCTTTTCGTTGGCTGTTTTTTGTTTGTTTATACCTTTCTGCTTGTTCGTCTTGCTTGTTAGAACAACTCTTGACATGCCTGCGTAGCTATTTTGGTGTTCTTGTCAGCTGCCGGTGATGTCCATGTATAATGTGTGATCCAGGTGCCGTTGGTATTGATTACGTCGAGGTTGTTGGATATTATCATCCTCCGTAATGTCTCAACACCATGATCATGTCGTGAGAAAATTGCGAAACACCTCGGTTTTGACTTTGGATAGCTCCTGCTAGGGACTTGGCAACCTTGGCGCTGCAAGCGTTGGAGATCAAGATCACAGGGGATTTCTATGCCCCAATTGGTCCCTTTGTTTACTTGAGGTTGTCGCTAAAACTTTTGGGGTCACAGCGCTGGAGACACCTAGCAGGGGAAGCTTCCTTGGAGGTGGATGCCGTAGCAGTTCAGGACGGGAGTGAGGACAATCGATTGGAGGGTCAGGGTTATACGTGTGAAAAGGCAAGGGTTGGTAGTGAGCGGGGCACGAGAGCTGCAGCCCAAGCCCTGATGGTACGTAGAGGTATCTTCCATTGGCGGGGAGATTTGGAGTCGGACAATGGATTCGCTTTCTTTATTATCAGTTCACCACACTCTCTACAACATCGGCGTATCCTCCAACCAGTCTGCAGTTGTTAAACTGCGGGAACATTACATTCTTTGCTTCCAAGCCGTATTTCTTTCCACCAAAGATGACATACTAGACGGTCATGGATTCTCGGGATTGGACCCAGGCAAGTCGTCCTTCTCCCTCCCTTCCCTTCCCTCAAAGGTCCTCGCTCGCGTCTGGCTAACACTCGTCTTGTTCTCTACTCCAGCTGGGCTGTGTTGCCTACCCGTCGCCAATCCACCCAGATTACCATGCCGGACCCGCGTCGACGATAGCCTTCGACAACCAAGATGAGCTGCTATGGATAGGCACCCAGAAGGGCTTTGCCGGCTCCTTCATCGGCCGCGAGCTCAAGCGATTCACTGCCTTCCGAATACACCCCGAAACCGACGGTCCGCTCCGCCAGTTCCTCTTCGTCGACAAGGGCGTCATCTTCCTCGGAAGCCGGAGCGTCTACATGGCAGCACGTAGTGGCGTGCCCATCTGGAGCATCCGGCACGAGTCCATGCAGGATCTGCGCGCCATGTCCTTCACTAGCAAGGGGACGTCCGAGATCCTCGTGGCCGGCTGGCAGAACAAGATGTTGGTCATCGACGTTAACAAGGGCGAGGTCGTCAAAGAGCTGCCGACACAGGACCACTACTCCTTCCTCAAGATGAGCCGGTACATTTGCGCGGCGACGAACAAGGGCACTGTCAACATATTGGACCCTATCAACTTTACTATCAAGAAGCAATGGCAGGCCCACGGGGCGTTCATCAACGATCTGGACACGTCCAACGACTTTATCGTCACATGCGGTGGCTCACACAGGCAGACACACAACACCCCGGCTATACTAGACCCTTACGTCAAGGTGTTTGACTTGAAGAACATGAGCGCCATGAACCCGGTGCCGTTTGCGCCATTGGCCGCTCACGTCAGGATGCACCCCAGGATGTTGACGACGGCTATTGTCGTCAACCAGGCGGGCCAGATTCATGTGACGGATCTGTTGAACCCGAGCAACAGCCAGGTCTGCTACACGCAACCTCAGGGCGTGGTGCTGCATTTTGACGTGTCGAGAACCGGAGAAGGAAAGGCGCTTGCGGATAACAAACACAACACTTACATCTGGGGCTCGCCGAACAAGATCCAGTTTACCGAGATAGGAATCCCGCCTAGGTTGCCGGACCCTCCTCAGCCGTCCTTGTTGCCGCCAGACCCAGACATGTTGGACGAGCTACCCCTGAGCCGCATTGGCTTGCCTTTCTACCGAGAGCAGCTCTTCTCAGCCTTGCCGCCGGACATCATCTCCGACGTGGGTGCGCCTCCGCAGCAGGTCGATCAAAATATTCTGAGCACCTTAACCAAGACCGAGTGGGGATACATTGGCCCCAACAAGACGGGCTTGCAGAGAAATCAGTATATCGATACCCGGTCGACTATGAAGACTTCCAACACGATACGAGCACCAAAGTTCTTGAGTGAAAAGGCGCGCGAGGCACAGGCAGCCTCCGAAGATAACAGCCACCTTGTTACGACCGAGACAGCAGTGACGACTCCGATCAACGATCATTGGAGTCTGAGGCCGGAGGCGCCGGCGGAATATAGGATATGTGAGATCAAGTATAGCAAGTTTGGTGTGGATGATTTTGACTTTGGGTAAGTGGACGTATCACGGATTGTTTCCGGATGGCATGCTAACTCAGGCCACAGCTTCTTCAACAACACCCAGTACCCTGGCTTGGAGAACAACATAACAAACTCCTATGCCAACTCCCTACTGCAGGTCATGCATTACACCCCTCTGTTGCGGAACATGGCACTTCAGCACGCTGCTACGGCCTGTCTAGCTGATCCATGTCTGTTATGCGAGCTGGGTTATGTTTTTGACATGCTGCAGAAAGGTGAAGGGCCTTCTTGCCATGCTACTAACATGCTCAGAGCTCTTAATCATACCAGTAACGCCTCCGTTAGTGGTGTCCTCGAAGAGTACGCTAAAGACAAGAACCCCAGCACGCTGGTTAAGAACCTCACCATGTTCCTTTTCGACAAGATCAGCCAGGACTACAAGGGCACCCCTCCGATTTCGACCGAACTTGAGAGAACTCTGTTCAAGCTTAACCAGCCTCCGAACCCTCCTGATCTAGTCAAGAAAATGCTAGAGACCGACGCGAGGTATCAGATCAAGTGTATGCACTGTCAGCACGTCAGCCCAAGGACAGTAACAACATTTGTCAACAAGCTCTCCTACCCGGCAGCGAAGCCGAACATCCGCGGTATGAAGGCACAACGCATCACCTTCTCGCAAGTGCTCAAGGCCGGACTCGAGAACGAGGCTGTAAATAAGGGTTATTGCACCAAGTGTCAGCGCTACCAAAACCTCGACCAGCGCAAGATCATCTTCAACATCCCGGCTGTTTTGGCGCTGTGCACGGAGATCACCACTGCTGAGCATCGCAAACTGTGGTCTACCCCCGGATGGCTGCCTGAGGAGATTGGTATCATAGTTGACCAAGGCCATGTTTACTGCTATGAAGGGGATGA
Organism: Copromyces sp. CBS 386.78; assembly: GCA_030685235.1. Classification (NCBI taxonomy): domain Eukaryota; kingdom Fungi; phylum Ascomycota; class Sordariomycetes; order Sordariales; family Sordariaceae; genus Copromyces; species Copromyces sp. CBS 386.78. Next base: position 45,557 of record MU839207.1, read on the forward strand.
CCTCAAATTGCATCTCAACAGGGGGATACATAACATTACGGTGTATTCGTTGGTGGGCACGGTGGTTAATGTTGAGACGAAGAGTCCGTCGAAGAGCCATTTGGTGGCTACTGTTAATGTTGGACGTGCGGAGCCGGAGTCCAAGGATCAGGATCGCTGGCACTTGTTCAACGACTTTTCAGTACGAAGCATTTCCAAGGTGGAGGCCCTCACTTTCAATAGCGCTTGGAAGATGCCGGTCGTCGTCATGTTCCAAGTCAAGGCAGCCAACCATCGCTTTAACATGGATTGGAAGACACGTCTGGATACCTCCGTCCTCTTCAGAGATAACAACCCACACGCCCTCAAGACATACGAGTTGCTCGACCGGGAGACAGAGATCCCCGGTCCCGACACTGTCATCGCGATTGATACGGAATTTATTCGACTTAAGGAGAGAGAGATCCATATCGACGAAGACGGGAAATCCAAAACCATTCGACCCATCTCGCACGCCATTGCCCGTGCCTCGGTCGTGCGGGGCGAAGGCGCCAAAGAAGGCGTCGCGTTCATTGATGATTACATCCACATCAAAGAGACCATCGTCGACTACCTCACCGAATGGTCCGGTATTACACCCACTGACTTGGACCCTATCAACTCTCAACGCAATCTGGTGTCTCCCAAAACCGCTTACAAAAAGCTATGGGTCCTCGTCAACTTGGGCTGCAAGTTCCTCGGTCACGGCCTCAGCCAAGATTTCCGCGTTATCAATATCCAAGTGCCTAGGAATCAGGTTATCGATACCTCTATCATCTTCATGAAGCCACCTTCTCAGCGCAAGATCTCGCTCGCTTTCTTGGCTTGGTACCTGTTGAAGGAAGACATCCAGCAGAACACCCACGACTCTATTGAAGACGCCCAAACAGCGCTGAAGCTGTACAGGAAGTACGAAGAGTTTATGGCTAACGGAAGTTTCCACGATGCCCTGGAAGCTCTCTACAAAAAGGGCAAAACACTCAACTTCAAGCCACCACGAATTTCCACCGGCGCAGCCAAGGACATGGGTTTCGGGACAGTCCACCGCGTCAGCACCCCTCCCGTCCCCGCACCCGGAACGTCCGAAGGAACTTTCGAAATCCCCAGCTCGACAACAACAACAACAACCGGTAGCGTCCTCTCCGCCACCGGCGGCGTGGGAATGGGAGGATGTGCAAGCGCGAGCAGTAGTATGCCCTCCACCCCCGTCAGGAAACCCATCGGTCTCGGCGGACCGTTCGCCGTTGCCGCCCCTGGTTTCACGAAGCCAAGCTCAGTTTCTAGCGTTGATACTGCTCTCGGTGCTAGTGCTGCCGGCGCGGGAATCACAGCGACAGCAGCAGGAACGGGAACAACGACGGGTGCTGCTGCTGGATACGGTGGCTACGGAACTGATGGAGCGTATTGGGGCGGTCCGAATGATATGGCCCCTACGAGCATGGTGGGAGGATCGTCGGCGTTTATTCCTGCGAAGCTACCGCCGGGACCGCCGGAGGCGAGGTTTATTCCTTACAGACCGCAGGTGCTGGCTGCGGAAAGGGAGGCGGCAGCGGCCGCTAGTAATGATGTTGGCGCTGGTGATGAGGGTGGTGATGGTGGTTATGGTGCGGAACAGGGGAAGCAAGAGTAGAATGGTTCTTCTCCTGTTGTTGTTGGTGGTGGAAAAGAGGGGAAGAAGCAGAAAAAACGGCTAGTGTTGCGTACTGCTCATAGCCGTGAGAAAACTGCCGATGAGGAAATAACAAAGAAGGGTTGGAAGGCAATTCCTGTTACAGCTTCATCTCCTGCTGTTGGTGTTACTCCTCCGCCTCCTCCTCCCTCTTCTCCTCCTCCACCTCCTCCTCCTGATTTTGTCGGCGAGGCATTTGACGATGATGGATTGCGATGGCAACATCAAGATCTTCCCTTTGCTGCTGATGATGAGCAGGATCTTGTTGCTGCTGACTTTGGGGGCACTGGTTTTGAGCATTATTCTTCTTCTGCTGTCGATGAAGGTTATTCTTCTCCTGCAGCTGCCACAGATGAGGAACAGGGGAAGCAAGGAGAAGCCTCTGCTCCTGCTCCTGCTGTAGCAGCAGCGCCTTAGAGGGGCTGGAAAAAGGCAAAGAAATCCGGAAATGTCAAGGAGCAGTATAAAGCGGGTCATGAGCATCCTAAGGTGTCATGGCCATAATAACAGGCTTTTTTTTGGTTGTGGCTGGTCATTGTTGGGGCGGTGGTAGCATACCGACGTACCCAGAAAGAAGCATGAAGCGAAGCGCGCGGATAGAGTATGTTGAGGTGGTAGCATAGGTTAAGAAACATGCAGCGTACGGATAGAAGTATGGATATTCCCAGCGGTAGATAGGTATAGGGTGGTTATTAGTAGAGTAGAGTAACGATGAATTGATTAAAAAGCAAAGATAGTTGATGTGTTTGGGGCTAGACCTAGTGAGTTAAGGTAGGTGACACTTGGGATGGTGACGGGGAAGATGAAGTGATGTGTCGTGGTTGCCCGCTACTAACCATCCGCAATTCCGTCCCGTGTTGACATCGAGCATGTAGTCTTGATTCCATCGCTTCACTTTCGTCCTTCTTCACACTTCCTCGCAGACAACATACACAGCACTTAGCTCGCCGTTTTTTTACGAAAGGGATTTTGTTTACGTCTCATTGAGTACCTTGCATACCAACTTGTGACATTCATGGCCAACCCAACCCCCAAGTGCTGTATTTTATTCCCATCCAGGCGGGGCCCTAATCTCTGTCTCTGATTCTTCTTCTTCTTCCTACAAACATCCATCAAATCTTTCTCCCGAACAATGCTTCTCCTTCTCTTTAACTACGGCCAAGCATTTTTTGCGGAGTTGGACGTATATTCAAGATGCTTGCCTCGACACAGATGTCCAGTCCAACATTTATTTCCTTGATCTCTCCTCTATTTAAGCTAGGTACTGTTTACAATCTTCCTTTCCTAACTTTTGTCAACTTTTCATTCAACTAACCGCCGCCCGATCAAGTATTTCGGTGTCAGCATGATCATCCTACCGACGAGTCTCGGGAAACTCGGAAAAGATGAGGCGAGGCTGGCAACGCACTCAGGGTTAAAGGTCTGGGCTAGCCAGGGGAGGTGCATCGACGGCCACGTACCTATACAGGTACAGCTGAATGCAAATCGCAGGCCTGCTCTCCAGCCCAGTTCGTTTGTGGCAATTCCTTTCCCGTCTGACTGGAATCTTGGCCCGGCGAGTACATTTAATCACAGCTTGGTTGTAGGTAAGTGAATCTTTCCAACATTTTTTCCTGTCTTGTCTCGGTTCTCTTTGTCAATGTTCCTACCTGCCTGTGCCTGCCTCGCTTGCTTGCTTGCGTTGTTAGTACCTAATCAGGGAGTGTCCAAAACTGGATCCTGCACATGTGGAATGCATCCTGAGGCACGAGGAGCAAGATGAATCTTGCAGCAGGCCGACATACCTCGCAGCAGAATCACAGTTGCAAGAACTCAGACCTGTGGCTGTGCCAATATTCGAAGAGTTCAAACCTGATTTAAACTCAACAAGAATTCGTCACGAGAGTGTCTCTGTGCATTAGGGTTATCAGGCGTCGCCAGCCGAAATTAACTGAGAGGGCGGGCACGATTTATTGAAATAAATGCGAGTATGAGGGGAAGGAGACTGATGATGGCCACGATACATACCTTGACAAAGGCACAAAACAACAACTTCAACCAGTCCACGATACAAACTTCAATAACACCCACGCACGTACTTTAATAGGCCATCATACGGACTTCAACAAGGCCACTATACGAACTGCAACCGTCTTCGACCGATATCTCGTTACTCTCATCACAAGCATAGGTATTACCACATACTCGTCGTTCACTCCTCATTCCAACGAGGGCAGATCTGATCTTGGAAATTTGTGTAGGTAGTCAAATCCAACTGAGCATTCTACAACTACAGTAAGTACCACACATCACCGAGAACTCCGAAGAACCCCAAGGACTCCAAGAACCGCCACCTACACTTGGTGCCACTCACAAAAACCTGGTATGGCCCCATCATCTGCACCATATGAGGGGTCACCTGTATGGGCCATAAAGAAAATAACCTCGAAAATGTCTCTTTTACGGGAGCCAAAAGCCGACATGGAATCTGTGGGCACAAAGTCAGAAACACGGGTGCGGTGTCCAAGCATGGTACGGCAACACAACCCAACGGGTCCCTATGAGCTCAACATCATGATGTATACCACCAATGTCCCTAAAGACTTCAACTTAGCAGCAAGATGGTGGCTGCCTTCTCCCGCTCCTTCCTCGACAGATTATCAACCGCCGCCACTACCGCAGAAAAAAAGAGTGCCGCATCAGGATAAAAAGGGCTGGAGCTTCCCAGACTTCTGAAGACTGTTCCTCGCGATACAGAGACCAGAAAGCCCAAGACGACTGGCCTTTCGGCTCAGTACACTTACATCACTCACAAGCCCTGGGCGGTAATTGCTTCGGTTTCTTCTCACGATGCATATCCTTCTTCAGATCCTCTGGTCTTTGCTGTTGCGGCTGCGGAAAGAGAAGTGCGCAGGCAGGAGCGAGCCCGACGCCGGGACAAGAATAAAATCACGGCAGTAACTGAGGGTTGTTAGGGCCACGGTTGGCTCCATGTGCCTATTGTCTATGGCTTCTATCTTGGACGATGACTCGGGAAAGGGGGAGGATGAGTCTGAGAAGGAGCATCCGATGGACAGTCTGAACATAACGGACATGGTCGAATATGAAAGGATGGGAGAAACCAACCACGACGTCTTCTTCCAGTCCACATCAACAACATGGTCACCGCCACTCATCTATTCCACTACATTCTTTGGAAGAACTACGAACAGCACGCCATCTCTAGACACTTTTTTTCTGAAGGCCAGCATTCCTTTGGGTAGCCGTCAGGAGCAGCGTACCAACGCTCAAAAGATTCGATTTTCATTCAGTACATCATGGGCGCAGCCAAGTCGTACGGTCGGAAATGGCCTGACTTTCCACGACACTCGAAGAGCGTCAGCACAAACACAACGCAGACCAAACTCGGCAGTCAAGGCCGCCATCCAGTGTCTCTTCAAGAATACTGTCTTATCGGAACTCTTCTCGTTTTAGTCCTTGGTGCACTTTACCGCAAAGCTAGCAAATCCAGCAAAGCCAACAGATCGAAGATCAAGAAGAAGAAGAAGCCTGGTCTTACTATAAAATCCCGGAACAGTAGGATACTGAACAAGGCTGATCTTGTTAAACATTTGCAGACTCGGAACGGTACAAAGCTGGACGAGGAGCCTGATCTTGCTCAAGAGGAATTACGGAACGATATGAGCACCATGACCGACACCAAACTCGACGGCCAGGGTCAATATCTTCCCCTGTTTCTCCTCGAATACCATCTTCCCATGTTTCTCCACGAATACCTTCTTGTTGCCATCTACCTCACATTGATCATCGGTGGACTATCTCGCTTGCTGGAAGTTTTTCTCCCGGTTTTCATCCGCTAGTCCAGTCTGTCTCGTCTCTGTTATTGTCGACTTGGTTGGCTTCCTTCGTGCCAGACAGACCTTGTTACTTCGAGTCCATATGTCTTGACAAACATCACATCATCAGCAACATCCAACATTCGAAACAACCCCACACGCTGTCATTAATCAGCAACCATGGCTTGCCCTGCAACCAGAAGCGGCCCGTACCTTTAAACTTGGGAGTGTCAAGTTTTAGTTGGGAACAACATGATTACATCAGCGGAAGAACATTGAGCGAGCGGATCAATTCAACAACTTACATAGATACTAAGGTATAAATAGGCCACTTCAAAGATCGGAATTACCCGAAAGAAACAAGAGAAAGGGACTAAAAAAGACGACTGCTGCGGCTACCGGTCAGTGCACACCAACCTTGGGAGACTGGGTCACAATCTCAAACTCAAAACTCAGTCAAACTCGAACTCGAACTCAATACATGTACGATCACCGACTAACAAAAAGTTCGCCAGCCAGTCATGATGGACCTCCTCCTCCCTCTTATCCTCCTCGGAGTCCTTCTCCTCCCCTTCTTTCTCCTCAGCAGTCGCCGACAAGCAGGAGAGTACCGAATGGAAACGGTGTACTTTGTTCTTCTCATGGCCATGCTGCCCTCGATCTGCTGGCATTTATATGAGAATGTTCAACTCCTTCCCTTTGTTGTCTTCCCCTTTGTACCTGTAGTCTTTTTGGTTCTTTGGGTCGGCATCTCTGTCCCTTGATGGGTGGGATTCTGTAGGAAGAAGCGCTGGGAGATGGAATTTGGACGTGGCGCCCGGGGGGTGTGGGGGGAGTACGTGTAGGGCTTGGTGCAGCGTTTATAACAAAATAAAGGGGTATCATTTGGCACTCTACACATATAGGTGAGTACCCGAAGAAAAAAAAAAAATATATATATATATAACCCTGCTTCTCGGGCAGTTATACCGGACCGGACCAGGTCGACGAACTCGACGATTGCCGATGTGATGAATACTTGCCTACCTACTAAACATAGATAAATCTCCTCCCTTTCATCATTCCCCTAGGGATCCTTTCTCCCATTCTTCCTCATCAGCAGCAGTCAACGAGCAGCATAATAGCATCGAATGGGAACGGTCTGCTTTATATTTTTTTTCTTATGTCTCTGCTACCCTCGATCAGCTGGCATCTCTCTATATATGCAACTCCAGCTTCTTCCTCTCTGGTTGTATCTTCTTTTTAGTCATCTATTTGGCTCTTTAGGTTGCCATCTTTGTTCTTACATAATGGGATTCTGGAGTCGTGTTGTTGTTGTTTGTTAGATTTGGACGTGGGGAGACCAGCCGGTGGGGCTTGTCACTTTTGAGAGTATGAGGATCTTGAGAACAAGTGACTACAAGTAGGAGAACTCAGAGGGACTAAGACGAGGGACCGCAAAAAGAAAAAAGGAGGTCAGGTCTACAGCGGCAATAAATCACGAAACGCGCCGGGGTCTAGCAGGCAGGAAGCGACAAACAAACAAACAAACCAATACACAAAGCGGACAAGAAGAAAACGACAAGCAGTGAGTGATGATGGAAACATACCTCCTACCTTAAGGAATGGGGCAAGTCTGAAGTTTTGAGCTTGAAATACAAGTGCAAACAACAAAATAAGCAACAACCCGAATGAGCTAGCTAGCTGTACAACGTCTAAATCAGATTAGTTTACTACCTAGGGCACCCTTGGAATCATTCACTCCAAAGAAGTAGGTCAAAGAAAAATTTCTTTAATACTCCCCATCAACCTCCTCCGAGCCGGCTTCCCCCTCCTTCCACCTCTCCGTTTTTTCCCTATCCATCCTCTCCCACTCGTCCCAAAAATTCGCATCCTCATAATAACTAGGCGGCAGGTCCTGGGTCCTTGTCCCCCAAGTTTTACTTTCGTCCGGTCCAACCACCAACTCCAACAGCCCCCCTTTCTCGAAAAACTCGTGCGTGATCCAATTCCTGGTATACCTCTTCCCGTTCAACCTGGCGGACTGGATATAAACGGGTTTCCCACTGCCGTCTCCTTGCATTTCTGCATCAAAATTGACAGTCCTAATAACCGCCCACTTTGCCTCCTTGGAGTCACGAGAAGAAGACACAGGTCCGGAAGAAGGGGCCTTGAGATCCATCCCCGCCCTAACCTTGACCTCCCTAAAGAACGGCGGGACAATCAAATAAACATCCTGTCCCGCCACGGGGAAAACCCCCAGCCCCATCCCCCACGTGGTAAACGCGCCCATGGCACAGTCGTCGTTTCCCGGAATCCCGTTGACGCTCGCATTGAACATGCTGGGGACATAACTTCTCAGCCACTTGGAACTCAATCCCGGTCTGCCCGCGTAATGGAACTGAAACACCGTCAGAAAAGATTGCTCATTGCCCATGTACGCGATCCCGCTCTCGTGATAATACTCTAGTCTTTCCACAAAGGTCTGGGCGCCGCCCATGAGGGAAATCAAAGTGGACATGGATTGGGGTGCGTAAAAGGAGTAAAGCCAGGGGGAACCTTCGTAGACGTCGAGAGATGTGTCGTAGTAGCATGAGTGCTGGTTTTGGATCGGGGAGCAGGTCCGCGTGGGGTGGTACCGGAATGTGCCTGAAAGGGTGCGTGGTTGGAGGAAGCCGATGAAGGGGGATTGTAGGATGTAGCCTGGCACCGAAGTGTTTTGGCCGGAGATAGGGGTGTCTTGTTCTTGGGGGGAGTAGGGGGATGAGGAGCGGTCCCGAAAGAGGTCTTTCGCGGTGGGGTTCCAGTAGTTGCGCCAGTTGGCGCCGCGATGGTGGTATTTGGTAATGTCGGAGGTGAGGGAGGTCCAGGGGGTGGGGGTTGAGATGTTGGGGTGGTATTGTTGGATGTCGGATGAGGATGAGGATGAGGATGAGGACGAAGGAGCACCGCCAAGGAGTGAAGGCGATTTGGAGAGACCATGGGCAAGAAGGGAGATGCAAAAGTCGTTGTAGGCGTATTCGACGCCGCGGGAAATGGAGCGAGAAGCGGGACCGGTGCCGTTCTTGTCGAGGTCGTTCCAGGGAATGTAGCCACGATCGTGCCAGGAGACGAGGTTGCCACGGCCGGAGAGACCCCAGTTTTGGGGCTCAATTTCGGCGTCGGAGAGAACAGCTTCGTAGGCGGTCTTCCAATCGATATCGGCTATAAGACCCTTGACGAAGGCGTCGGCAATCACTACGTCTGCGTTGGAGCCGCCTTGGGTGTAGCCTTTGCAGAAGGACATGCGACAGTCGGGAAGTTTCCCTTCGTGTCTGTAGATGTCGATCAAGGCTCTGATCATCTCGGTTTGGGCCTTGGGGTCGATGACCGTCAAGAGGGGATGTTGGGCTCTGAAGGAGTCCCAGATGCAGTAGAACCTAGGTAGCACTTCGTTAGTACTCCCTCCTCTTTTCCTTGCGAAAGTAGGTATGAACTCACGAGTCAAAGTACGGTTCACTCGAATTCCATAGCGGATTCTCGCCCGTATAATTCTGCGGACTCAACAACGTCCTATACAACCCACTCCAGAACGTAGTCTGCAACTCCTCGCTCGTCCCGCTCGCATCCACCCTCACCACATCTAACTTCTCCCTCCACGCCTCTCTCGCATCTTTCTCGACTCTCTCAAAATCCCAATCCTCTCCAATCTCCTGCTCCGCATTCTCACACGCCTTATCCACCGAAATAAACGACACACCCACTCTTGCCAAAATCGAATCTTCAGAGTCTGGCCTCTCAAACTGGATCCAAGCCCCCGCCGACCCCGACCCAACGCCCTCAAGGAACTGTTTCCCATCCGTGGCATTATTTGACACGAACGTGCCCGTCTTCCTGATCTTGGCGCCCTTGAAGTCCGCGCAGAAAAAGGCGTGGTAATGCCCTGCACCGAAAGAAGGCATGTACCGCCCGTCACCCACGATCCGGCCTGTTTCGGGATAGACTTGGATCCCGCCCATGGAGCGGCTATTCATCAAGTCTACTAAATCAACCAGGATCAGCGGGCTGTAGGGCGCCACGCCCTTGGCCAAGTGCAGCTTTTCCGTCCCTGGAAAAGAAAAGCGGTAGAGGACAGCGTGGTGGGTAGCTGTCATCTCGGCCCTGACGCCGTTGGTGATGTTTACCGTGAAGTACCCCGGCGAAGCATACACGGAGCCAGGGACGCGGTTTAGCGGTCGGTCATACAGGGAGAAATCGCACTTGGTGTAGTCGTCGTCCATGCAGCCCGGGTGAACAAACAAGGGAAAGTTCCCCAGCGAGGGCTGACCGCCCGTGCCCGAGTCGTGCATGTGCGAGAAGCCGGTGATGGGGTTGTCGTCGGACACGAACCCGGCGGCGTTCTCGGCGGGCGAGGCCACGTCGGCCACGGCTTTGGCCATGCCGTAGGGCAGGGTGGCGCCGGGGAAGACGTGGCCGCCGTTGGTGGTGCCGATTAGGGGGTCGATAAATTGCAGGATGTCGTTGACATTGTGGTTGTTAGTGACAGTTCCTGAATTTGGGTAGTGTTCGCTCCCATAGGGACCGGCGATGTCGGGTGAGAAGAGGAAGAAGAGGAGGGTTTGGCTGGGGGTGATGAGTTTGAAGAGGACGAAGATGGCGATGGCGAGTAAGAGGGCGACGAGGAGAGCCCTTCTTTTTCGGGGGACACTCGCGAAGCGAACGGGGAGTTTGGCCGCCGCTTTGCGGTAGGGCGAGTCGTCGTGTATCGCCATAGTTCCTGACCTCACCTGTGGTGGTGAGGTACGCTTTGGTGACTACCTCTCTTCAGAAAGTTGTTGTTGTCTGAGTTTCTCACATGCTATGTATGTGTTCTGTTAGTTGCTGACAGCCATCGAGGTGGTAAACCTCTCTCCCTTGCTTGGATCTCGGGACATCAAACCCCAAAAGAAGGTCAAAAGAGACGTTGATCACTCTGCTCCCTCATCCAGGGTCCAGAACCCCGGAAGAGACAAGTAACCCATGACATCGAAGCTTAAGTCCGGGGTTGCTGACTGATCCAACCACCATCAATCAGCCTTTTCGGAAAAGGGCCAAATTGTGGTGCTAAAAAGAAAAATGTAGTCACATTGAATAAGTGGCGTTCTTGTTAAGGAGTGTCAAGTCGAATGGAAGGGGAAAGAGGAGAAAGCTGAGGGAGGAATTGGTCGCCAAGACGATACAGGGGTGTAAACCACTGACAGGTGCGCTGCTGTCCAATGAGAATCGGGAATTGTGACTTGAAATGGTTAGGGCTTGTTATAGTGTTACAGCGCCATGCCTCGGAGCTTTTGCTGGATGTCCAGAAGAGGAAAGTTCTCTTTGCTGGCTTCTCCGAACTGTATTTGGAGAATTGGGCCTTGTTCAGGACCGCCTGATAAAGGTTCCAAAGACTTTCGAGTAGTTGGTTGACTACTTAACTTTCGTTGCTGTGATGGTTTCCGAAGCATTGTCAAGGCCGTAGTGGTTTTTCTCTTCAGGACAGACTCGGTCCATTACCTCCTCCACCCTCCATATCAAGACGTTGATATGGCAATATAGGCTTCCTTCGTGTCAACCGTTTCGGTAGTTCGTGCGTGGCCGGCATGGAGATGGTACCGCCTGTAGGCCCATTCTCAATTTTATCCATATAACCGCCCTTCTTTATATGCCACCTTTTTGCAGGGAGAATCCGTACTATATGATTGGGCCGGTGCTGAATGGGTAGGTCTTCCTGGTCAATATCACTTGGCTTGAAAAGATGGTTAACTGAACGTGTGAGCAGGCCCTGGAATGGCCTGGCCCATGAGCTTGATGGTCCAGATCATGACTTCGGATGATCAACTGCCTTGGACAGATGCTGTCGTCAACGGATGGGTTGGGGTTGATTCACGAGTCGATCAGCTCTCCGAGTGCTTCGATATGGACGAGACAATGCTAAGTGGAATAATCCGTTGACCGCTTGATCTACCGTGAGGGGTCTTGGATTCGTCGGGATCGCGTATTAACGGTTGTCATGGTATAGGTTCTCTTGGGCGAACGGCCTGTTTGGACAAATGATGTTGGACTTGAGAGACAGAAAGTCGCATCTTCTGAGCTTGAGCTATCAGTAACCTCAAGTCAGACTGGACCAAATCTTGGTTTGTTGTTTCTGGTTTCATCGTAGGTTGTGAACATGGTCGGGACGTCGTCGTCGACTTCTGAATAGCATCCCTGACGTCACCTACAAAAGGGTTAGGGTTGAGTATAAGCCGTCAAGGTGCCTGCCGGACAACGGGAGAGCTTCAAGCTGAACCTCCAAAAGTTCTCCATTTCACAGACTGGTCACGAGGACATTTGGGAGATTGGGGAAAAGAAAAAGCCACAACGGTTTCTGTTCCGTAATAACCGGCGGTGTTGGTCATCTCATTTGTCGTCAAGTGACTTTATAACCCGAGTCAGATGATGGAGATTCTGAACTTTTATGGTGGTTCTTCTTGACCGTCTCTTGTTATTTGTGGTGATGCCGGAATTGGTTGCCGGTCTTCAAGTGAACTTTTCGTAGGATTGCCCGGTGGGGCGCTTCGTTTTCGTTGTGAAATAGGATACGACTATTGTTATACCGGTCGCGATCGCCATCAATGGATGTGTTCCCGGAGCCAAGACGCCGGATGAGTTGGCAAGCTGCCCTGAAACCACCAGAAAGTCCGTCTTCGGCGACCATGCCCAAATCCCGTCGTCCCGGGAAATCTTCTTTGGAGACACTTGCATTGCCAGAATTGCCCCGCACCCCCGGAATCGAGCCCATCCCGCCCCTGACGGCTTCTGGATCCCAGGCCAACCCCTCCACTCCTGTTCGTCATATCCAAAACAAACAGTTGGAGAAAAGTTCCCCTTCGGCCGGGTTATCACAACTCTTTGAAGGTTCAGCTCACAAACAGTCATTGAAAAGTATTGTATATGAAAACAAAGTCAATCAACAGACGGCTAATCGGCTTAACAAAAACAAGCAAAGAAGGCAAAGGGAAGGCCAACAGTCGCTGATGTCACAAGTCACCAAGTGGACATATCCCCGTCGTCCCCCGATTCCATATCGATAACCGCTTGTTCAACCGACGACGGCCGAATGAGGGGCCCCATACGTCCCGTGTTCCCCCTTTCTGCAACCCGGGGTTCCGGGGTAAAACGGTCATGGCCTTCGTCTTCGACAGCTTCTTCTGTATGATCTCGAGAGGAGCCTTTTTGAAATGATCTCAACGCCTCAATCATCAGAGTTCCAAAACAACATTGCACGCTTGTTGACAGACGATCAGTGATCGTCATGTAAATGCTCTCCTCCGGGCCACTCTCATACGCCAGCAACACTTCAGCCAGGCCCATCATAAAAATGGAACTTCTCTAGATGGATCCCAACCTGTCAAGTTTTCGTGTTCCTGGCCTTGTCTGACCGTCTCTTCCCGTCTTTCTGCCACTCTCCACCTGAATGACCCAGCCTGAAAAGGAAGCTTCTTATCTTGCTGCTCCTCCTCTTCCCCGGCCCTCTCTGCTCCTTAGGTTGCTCTCCCATTATCTTATACCCACATACCCAGTTATCCTCATCTCTACCGGAACAATCCCAATCCACCAACAGACGACCAAGCATCATCATCAAAACATACAGCACGAGTTGCTACAAGTCCAAGAAGCTCTTTGATCCACGTCAACGTCAACCCTCGTGACCACAAAAAGCATACATCATCCCATAGCTGCAGAGCGCATTGAGCTACCTAGCTACGAAATAACGACCGGCTTTTACTTCACCAGATACACACACACACAACACATAATCAGCCATGTCGACTTCCATTACAAACGCAGCTGGCGCCGAGATCGAGGGTGAGAAGATCAACATGAACATTGTCACCCTCACCAGATTCCTCACCGAGGAGCAAGTAAAGCACAAGGAGGCCACTGGAGACTTTACGTATGTTATTTCTTACCTTGTCCTTCTTGCCATTGACAACAGCAAGCTAACATTGGAATGCCAAAAGCCTCCTCTGCCATGCCCTCCAATTCTCCTTCAAGTCCATCGCCTACTACATCCGCCGCGCCACGCTCGTAAACCTGACGGGTCTCGCGGGTTCCTCCAACACCACGGGTGACGAGCAAAAGAAGCTGGACGTGATCTCCAACGACCTCTTCATCGAAGCCATGCGGTCCTCGGGCAAGTGCGCCCTTCTCGTCTCGGAGGAAGAGGAAGACGTCATCTACTTCAAGGACGCCAAGAACGCGCGCTACGCCGTCGCCTGCGACCCCATCGACGGCTCCTCCAACCTGGACGCCGGCGTGTCGGTCGGCACCATCTTCGCCATCCACAAGCTGGCCGATGACAGCACGGGTTGCAAAGAGGACATCCTCAAGCCCGGCTCCGAGCTCCTCGCCGCGGGCTTTACCATGTACGGCGCCTCGGCCCAGCTGGTTATCACCATGAAGGGCGGCTCTGTCAACGGCTTTACCCTTGATCAGGCCCTCGGCGAGTTCATCCTGACTCACCCCAACATGACCATCCCCAAGAAGAGGGCCATCTACTCGGTCAACGAGGGTAACTCGCTGTACTGGGAGGACGATGTCAAGGCCTACTTCAACAGCCTGAAGGAGGGCCAGGAGGACGCCGGCGGCAAGCCGTACAGTGCTCGGTACATCGGTTCCATGGTTGCTGATGCGTATCGTACCCTGCTGTACGGTGGTATCTTTGCGTATCCTGCGGATAAGAAGAGCCCCAAGGGCAAGCTGCGGATTTTGTACGAGTGCGCGCCAATGGCTATGGTTTTTGAGAATGGTAAGTTCTTGTCACCCCTTTTTTTTTTTTTTTTTTTTCCTTGCGCCTAGATGAAAACATGATGCTAACATTTTATGTGTCAAAAAACAGCTGGTGGTCAAGCCGTCGATAGCAAGATGAACCGCATGCTCGAGGTCGTACCGGAGCATATTCATGACAAGGCCGGCATCTTTATGGGTTCCTATGATGAGGTTGAGAAGATCAAGAAGTTCCATGGCAAGGCTTAAATTGTGCTTGGTTCTTGGTAACAAGGTGTTCTGGATTGGCTTGCATATAGGGATAGCTTTTGTTTGATATGATTGTCGATACCTTGATGAATGCACATGATCTTTCTTGCAAGCAATGGTTTAGTTTCTCATCTTGATCTTTAGCAGCAAAAAAGGTGTAAAGAATTCCTCTTGACAATTTGAGATGTAATCGTCCGCGATGGGTTATTACGTTGAGTACTTCAGCCCATTCCATCCTACCGATTGCCTACATACACAGTATGCCGTTCCCATCCACGTGCGACGGGAGAGTTCTGTCATCCCACCAACCTGTAAGCTTACCTTAACCGAACGGTTCGTGTCAAATTACATATGTACATATACGTGTGTGCATAAGTCGACCGTTGACGGCTTCCTGTAGGTAGTGCAATGTTCGCTGATGTTAATGCCAGAAGGCAGGTTGACAGCTTTCCGTTGTGCGGAATGAAATGCAGACTGCGGCTCGGTCAAGACATGTGATTTTTACTTGCATGCATGCTTTTTCACCTTTGCGACAAGGAACATTTGAGAGTGTCGGATGGATCATTGACTTCCAGTGTGACCTCTTGCTGACAGAAAGTGATTCCAAAACATCATATGGGCCCTTTGTAAGCAATTCTTGACCTCCCAGAAAAAGAAGAGCATGTGAAAAAGACAAGAACGAAACTGAACAGAAGACAAATCTGAATGAAAATGCGGATGCAACGCTTGGCAACCCCAACCGTCCCCAATCATTCCCCAGTGTAGCCCCTCCTCCACACATCTGTCGTCTGGCGCTAGACCGCATGCGGCAGTGCCTCGGCGCATTTCTGACATCACCTGGCGGGTGCTCCACGCTTCTGTCTGTTAGTGCTACCACCGTCCACCGGGGCACGCCCAGTTGCACGCCAGTAGCACGCCGAGCATCTCTCGAGACACTGACCTGGACTGACCAGAGAGATCCCGAGGTTTAAACCACCTGGCGATCCATTTGTCGCCTCCCTCTTATATATCAATACAAACCGTTTTCCTGTCCTGTTCCCACTCCCGTCCTCCCTTCCTTCCCACTGAACCACTTCCGCCCTTTCCATTCTTCGAGGATACCCCAATAATTTATCTAGTCGAATAATCGTTATAATCATTCAAAATGGGTGGTATGCATTACACGGAAACCGACTTCCTGACGTTAGGACTTGATGGCTAACATACACCTCCCCCTACAGCTCTCGACAGACTTTCTCAGATCGGCAACCAGATCTCCGCTGGCGTCACCGGCGGTGGCCGTGACAAGATCCTCCAGAAGAACGCCGACGATGTAAGCACAACTACTCGAAACCCCGAACGATATCTACCTTACACAACTAACACATATACAACCTACAGATCGTCGTTACCTGCGCTCTCCGCACTCCCTTCACCAAGGGTGGCAAGGGCGGCTTCAAGGACACCCATGCTGCTGACCTGATGGCCGGTGCCCTCCGCGGCCTCATCGAGCGCTCCAAGATCGACCCCGCCCTCGTCGAGGACATCAAGGTCGGCACTGTCCTCGCCCCCGGCGGTGGTGCCACCGAGATGCGCGCCGCCGCTCTCGTCGCCGGATTCCCCGAGTCCACCGCCGTCCACACCCTCAACCGCCAGTGCTCGTCCGGCCTCCAGGCCTGCGTCGACATCGCCAACCAGATCCGCGCTGGCATGATCGAGGTAGGTGTCGGCGCCGGTGTCGAGTCCATGTCCACCAACTACGGCCCCGCCGCCGTCGCCGAGTTCTCAGACCTCCTCGAGGGCCACACCGAGGCCGCCAACTGCAAGGTGCCCATGGGTGTCCTGTCCGAGGACATGGCCAAGGACAAGGGCGTCGCGCGCAAGGACCAGGACGCCTTCGCCGCCTCTTCCTTCCAGAAGGCCGTCAAGGCCCAGAAGGAGGGTCTCTTCAAGGAGGAGATCCTTCCTCTCAAGGCCAAGTTTGAGGACCCCAAGTCGGGCGAGACCAAGGAGCTCCTGGTCGACCGCGACGACGGCGTCCGCGACGGCGTCACCGCCGAGTCCCTCGGCAAGATCCGCGCCGCTTTCGCCAAGGACGGCTCCATCCACGCCGGCAACGCCTCGCAGGTGTCGGACGGCGCCGCCGCCGTCCTGCTCATGAAGCGCTCCACCGCCGAGAAGCTCGGCCAGCCCATCCTCGGCAAGTTCGTCGCCGCTTCCGTCGTCGGCGTCAAGCCCCTCCTTATGGGCATCGGCCCCTGGAAGGCTATTCCCAAGGTGTTTGAGCTTACCGGCATTAACAAGGACGACGTCGACATTTTTGAGATCAACGAGGCCTTTGCTTCGCAGTGCTTGTGGTGCGCTAACGAGCTCGGCATCCCCATGGAGAAGATTAACCCCAAGGGCGGTGCCATTGCTTTCGGTCACCCGCTTGGCTGCACCGGTGCTCGCCAGGTTTCTACCCTCCTGTATGAGCTCAGGAGGACGGGCAAGAAGGTTGGTGTTACGTCCATGTGCGTTGGTACTGGTATGGGTATGGCTGCCGTTTGGGTTGCTGAGTAAGCAAGCAAAGAGATTGTGATGTGACGAAAATCGGGTTGGGTTTCTTTCTTTTTCTTTCATATAGCATATTTTTTTGTGGACTCATGATTGTATGTCAACAACAACAACTACACTGTAACTCTAGAATAACAGCATATTCTTTTTTTTTTTGGATACCATCATTTGGTTCACTTCATGTTCCTTGACTCTCTGCTTGTGATATCTGTGTGTACGCCGTGAGCATCTCGATATCTGCAACTTCCCTATGCATCCCGTACCTCGTTACACATCTCAACGGCAGCGTCATCCGATAACCGTGCGCGCAGAAGCGGACATGGTTCATATCGCCATGTCATGAGAAGACCATGGGGTCTTCCTGCTTGAGGTGTCTGGTATAGCAAAACGGGCGGCGGCACGGACGGAGGGTTCCTCCGCATCATCCGCATAAATACCGGCATGTGGATCCCCTTACCCTTTGTATGAATCTCCGTAGCACATGTCAACCCATTTGACCTCAACTCTTTCCTCCAAGTACCGTACTTTGGATATCCTCGTCTAACCATTCCACATGCTACAAGCCACATGCCACGTCTTGTCTCGTTTCGGTTCGTTTCGTTTCGGCGTTTCACCATCTTCTTCTACTTTGTAGAAACCAAGTTTGTAACAAATCATCCATTCGTCGTCACTCATCAACTGGTCCTAAAGCGGTTCCGAGTGTCACACTCACTGTCAGTCTGTCACTGGCCCGAGTCCGGGTTCGATGTGTGAGGGGAAAGGAATTTGGGGATACTTGGTTTCAGCCAATGGGGATGTGCCTATTCTCCCATTGTTATGCGATTGTCTGGGTAATCCCTTGGTTGCCGTCACCGCTTTTGGCGGAAGCTGGTCTGGGATCTAGTAAATCGAGATTATGGATGATGACTATAATGGGAGTGCAGGTGATGTGCTGGACGAGCATTTCATGATCGGTAATGCTAAAAGCGAGCGGCGAGTTGGATACATCATGATATGTGACGGTGGTCGTAGATTCTTTCCTAGCTTGGAGGTTGCTGAAAGATGTGAACGGAATAGGCTTGTGGGGGTTATGTTACTCGGGGGTTAGACCCTGGTCAGCATGGGGTGGAGGGGGGTCCAGTTGGGGGAGCCGCTAATCAAGTGCTTGGTTTTACGTACATAGTTCGGTCGGTCCTAGTTCGAATTGATAACAAGGGCAGGCTGGGCAGGCAAGAGTGGAAGAGGAGGAACTGGACTGGACTCCATCTGAACCTTCAACAACTTCCAATGCAACTTGGGCATCACTTTGTCCAACTTGAAACTTCACCCCCCGAACCACTCTAATCTTTTCGAAATCTCCAGCGAACGAAAAGAAAGCTTCAGAAAACCTCGCCTCTTCACTACTGTACCTACCGAGTACGGCTTTCCCACGATTACGCCCTCAATCATTGACTCGAATTGGAACCGATTGGGCTCCCCCGCGTTTTCTGACGAAGTGGAACCTGATCAGAATTCGGAAAGCGAACTTCGGCCTTGGAACCCAATTTGCACCTGCTAAAGTCTCTGGGTTCCGGTTGACCAACAGAAAGGACGCCAACAGGACGCCTACTGCCGGCAGGAAACCAGCAGGAAACCGCAAGCAAGCAAGCAAGCAAGCAACACACGGACAACTGGAGCTTTGCACGAACCCTCCAAAAGTCGAAAGTCGGACCAAAGCCCGTTCGCTCGAAATTGATTCGCCTCGCTCGGCCGGACAACTCTTTGAACTTCCCCCCCACGGCGTCACCGGGTACTGTATACCCTCGCCCAGGTTGAAAATAACGACAAACTCGTCTTCCAGTCCGACGACAAACAAGGAAGCGGCGCTACACCAGTGAGCGCGGGATCGGAGCCGGATAGGATCATTTCATTACGAACAGGCCAAGAGGGGGCACAGGAAATAAGCACACCACAGTCATGCCTAGGGAAAGGGAGAATAGCGATACATCGGGCGCCCCCGGCCAATCAAAACGGCCGCCATTAAACCACCACGACAGCGGCTCTTCCCAGGCCGGCGGCGATCAAACAGGCAATGGCAGCACCCATCACCACCGCGCAAAGGGGCCCAAGCACGTAGTCGGCGGCTCACGACTGCACGGAAAAGTCCCCTCCTCGAAAGGCCTACACAAACACCATGGCTCGACCTCCAACGTGAAGCTGAACCGTACCAACACGGCGAACAGCACCCGACAAGGAGGATCACCTACATCGCCTGATCGGCCTCCTTTTCTTGCACATGGCCACCGCCGCTCAACGTCCCAGGACCTCGTGACCGTCACTTCCAACCTCAAAAACACTTCTACGACGGCGCTGAAGCGCAACCGATCGATTGCCGACGTAGCTGGAATTGGAAAAGGCAAGGCCAAGTCTTCATCCGATCTGCTCAAGCGGTCCTCATCCAACCCCGCCGTCCACAAGCTCAAGGGCGAACAACGACATAGCAAGGTCCACTTTAACATAGGGGACGACGGTCAGGACGAGGAGGAAGATCAGGACGAGTGGGTGGACGCCAGCACATCAGCCTCTCCTCTACTGTCGCGACGCGGGTCGACAATCAACGGTGCCGAGACATCAAACGAGAACCACTTGCATCCATTGGCTTCGGCGGTAATGCCCCAGGGCCAGGGCGATAACTGGCGAGTAGCACCACAGGTCCAATATCAGTTCCCTTCACAACAGCAGCGTGTCCAGCCCAGTAAGAATACTGTTGCTCCTGTCAGCAATATCTCCCAGCAGCAGCATCAACAGAAACAACAACAACAAGAACAACGACAACAACAACAACAACAACAACAGCGACAGGAACAGCAGCAGCAGCAACAGCAACAGCGGCAGGAGCAGGAGCAGCAACAGCAACAAGTACAAGAGCAGCAGCAAAAGCAACAAGCGCAACAGCCCTATAAACCGCCTACCAACAAGAACAGCAGTAGTCAGACCAGCATTGCGCCTAGTATTGCGCATAGCACTACCAGCCTGTCACATAGCCAGCTTCTTACGGAACGGATCCTGAAGCGAGTACCATCCATGCTTTCGGCGCCCAAGATGTCGACAGAAAGTGTGCAGGTCCAGCTAAACGCCTCACGGCCGACGTCCCCTGCTTCGTCGATTCGTGCTTCTCAAGTTCGCCCAGGAAGCAGTGAAAGGGAGGAGCTACTCACCTCGCGTTTCGTGGGAGGCGATGTGGGATCTACCGGTAATCCCAGTAACCCAGGAGAATCCTTCCTTACCAGCATCAAAGCCACGGCAGAGAACGGGACCTCGCAATCTATGGGAAGTCTCGAACATGCCGGGCATCAAGGTTCCAAACTTGGGGCGGACTCGGACGACGAAGGCGCATCAGCTACAGAGATCAGGAGAACTACGCGAAGACGAAACGGCACCCAAACTAGCGTCTCGAGCGGCGTATACGGCATTCCCAAGGATCTGAACAGAACCCAGCAGAAACTCAACCTCCAGCGAGCCAGCTCAACCCTGGACCAGCCACACGTCCCACCTCACCACCCAACCCTTGGCGTCATGGGCGGCATGCCCCTAACCACCGGCCTCCCGCTCAACGGAAACGGGTACGACAACCGCGACCCCCGCCTCACCAAAGTTCTCGAGCGCACCGGCATGGAATACCTCGTCGTCCGCCGCTACCAAAACCCTGTAGCCCGCTCCATAGCGCGCGTAGCTCAGTACCAGGCTCTTCAAAACGGGTCGCTGAACATGAACGGCGGCGGCGGCGTTGGCGGGCGCTCTTCCAGACCAGGAACTTCCCACTCCAAGCGCGGCTCAGAACTAAGTCTAGGCGGTGGCCGCCCCGGTTTCCTCCGCGATGGCAGAGAGGGACCGAGAGACTCGTTCCTCGCCCAGGCAACCCTCAACGCGAACCACCACCAGCACAGCAACTCCATGTCCGCCGTCCCCTCCAAGGCCGTTTCTGCTGCGGCACGGTTTTCGGGATTGTCTAGTGGGATCGGGACCAGGGCTAATAGTACCAGCTCTAGTCTTGATGGTGATGGAGATGGTGATGGCAGGCAGCCGCATGTGGGCATGTTGAATGGTGCCAATGGTGGTCATGGTGGTCTACATGGCTCGAGTTCACGGCTGAGCGGGTCGAGTTTGGTGGATAGGAGCGAACATGCAGAGACGCAGGCGATTCTGAGGGCCTTGTGGGATAAGAGTCTGGATCTGAGCGCTAGCCAGGAATAGGAGACCTGCAGCAGGCTTGGGGCTGGGGCTGTGGCTGGGAGGCTTGGATCGGATATTGCGACGAGGAATGGGGTGAAGGTTGATGGAGGTGGTGGGGTTGGAGTTGTTGGGAAGGTCCTGGTGGGAAGCTTTGATGGTGCTGATGGTGATGGTGTTGATGCCGCCGCTGCAAGCGAGGCTTGGGATGCGAGGACACTTGTCGATGAGAGTGGTGGTTGTGGTGGTGGTGAGCCGCCGCCGGAGTTGTTGAGGGAAGTCGTGGGGTTGGTGAGTAGTGTCAGACAAAGTGCGTAGGGGTATAGTTGACGAGGACTTTGTGGGTTTAAGGGGTTTGTCCCCATGAGCTTTCATTGCTGATATAGCGTCCGGTTGCTTTTTGAAGGCGTTAACGGCAACGGGTACGAAAGTGCGTATACACAACAAACAAACTGGTTCATGGCTCATTGAATCTCGGTATGAGATCAGGGGGTGGATACTATCCTCTGGTGTAGAACGGATACACATAACTAGACGAGATACATGTCAAGGATACAGACGGGAAGGGAAGGAAGGAACTTGGAAGGACAACATGTCAGCGTGATGTTTACATGAGTTATAGCATATTTAGGACAGCGACTACTGTATTTGATGTCATCTGATAACTATTTCAATGTCTAACTGATAGTTGAAGCCTTTGCTCTGTCCATGGTGTTCTGGTGATGGTTCGGATATTTCCGTCCGTGCGTCACCAAGGTTCCCGCTCGCGCTACAGTAAATTGTTCACGTATCGCATTGCTCGAGCCGCATGCTATCAACCGATCATCTCTTCTCTTCCCAATCCCCAATCATTTTGCGCCCAACATACAAACTTCCACATCACTTTCGACAGACCGCCACTGCAAAGTCATTGTCAACCCAGCGAACTCCGATTCCTTGCAACCACCAGCGCCACCCGATTTCGGCACTCAATACACCAAATAGTTGGAAACAGTTTCGTCATTTCAAGTTCAACATGGCAGCACAACTCGAAGCAGAGCGCAAGGAGTACGAGGCCCAAGTACGTCTAGTTTACCCATCCCTACCCCCAGGCGCCTCCATACTAACCAAGCCCCCTTTCCCCCCAGCTCGAACTGGTCGATTCCTCTCTCCAAGACGACCCCGAAAACGAAGAACTCCTCGCCCTCAGGAGCGAACTCGTCAACTGCATCCAACTCCTCAACGACTCGCTCGCCGAACTCAAAGGTGCTTCCGCCTCCGCCGCTGCTGCTGCTCAGAAACCAGAACCGCTCGCCATCGGCCTTGCATCATCCTCTTCTTCAACGTCACGAAAAGCCTCCGTCCAAGATGCGCCAGCAGCAGCAGAGGAACCAGCAAAATGGTCGCGCGAGAACCATCCCGCCTTCAAGAAGCAGCCATCCAACGCCACCACCCCTCAACAAGACACCAGGGAGGAAGCACAGCCAGCGGCGCCAGCGCCAGTAGTAAACTATCAAGTCAACGACACCGTCATGGCCCGCTGGCTGTCCGGTGACAAAGGCTTCTACCCCGCCAAGATCGTTTCCGTGACTGGTTCCTCGACCGCGCCAATCTACACGGTCAAATTCAAGAGCTACGACACGGTCGAGACGTTGAGGGCCAAGGACGTCAAGCCCGTTGTTTCTACTCCGGCCCCCGGCGCCGCCACTGCGTCATCCTCCACTTCCACTGGCGCAGGCTTCAAGCGCAAAGCCGACTCAGACAACAACTACCCCATGCCAATTCCCTCCTCCATCCCGGCCTCTGCGGCCGCAGGAGCGGCGGCCATAACCAGGAACTCGGACGGTATCACTTTGTCTGCTGGGCCAGAGTTGTATCCTGGTGCGCTGGCGGCTGCGGAAGAAAGTAGCAAAAAAGGTGATTCAAAGTTTGATAAGGATGGGAAACCCAAGTTCAAGAAGATCAAGGCCAACAAGGAGCTGGAGAAGGGCAAGAACAAGTGGCAGGAGTTTACGCAGAAAGCCGGCGGCAAGCTTGGGAAGGGCCCCGGGGCCAAGAAGGAGAGTATGTTCAGGACGCCTGAGGGGATTCATGGGAGGGGTGAGTTTACTTTTTTTTTTTTTTTTTTCTCTTCCTGTGACTGACTACTTGGAAAATGGGTGGTTGCTAACATATGGGATAACAAAAAACAGTCGGTTTCACCGGTTCAGGCCAGGCCATGCGCAAAGACCCTACGCGGTCTCGCCACATCTACCAGCCCAACGAAGATCTGGATTGATTTCTGTCCGAATTTGGCTAACTTGTTTCTTGTTTGTTACGACCGGCTGCTATTCGAAACCACTCCACATTACGACGTACATGTATGGATACAACGGAACCATACTTTTGACCCCGGGTCCGGCAATCATTCGAGGGTTCTAGCTCTCATCAGTCCGCTCCGTACAACCACATCAGCACCAACATCATTGACGACAAACAACGTGGACTCAGGCGTTACGGTTTCGCACACGCTTGCTTTGGTTTTCTCTCTGTCTTCTTTCCTTTATCTCCCCAACCCTCAAACTCAAGTCAACTCTAGAGACTGGGGCTAACGTGGATCTTTTCATACACAAAGGGGAAAGAAGCCAAGCAGTTGCTTGCCTGCCTGCCTGCTTCCTTGCTGTTCTCTCTCCGGGCGCGGCAGGAAAACGGAGAGATTGACGGGCGGGACAGGGCAAGCAAGGATGCCAAAAAAAAGACAGCAAGCAAAAGTATGATATGGAGTGCAGAGGCTGTACCGTGTAGACATCATAATCTACGTAGCAAATCACATTCCGAGAATCGAAGCATGCAAGAGCGACGACGTAGAGAATCAAAAGCCTGATTCATTGTGTACACTATGAATCATTCATGTTCTTTCCCCGATATATCTGGCTTGGCTTTGCTACATTTAGCTCCAGCTGCTTGCTTTGAGTTGCATCATCACATCACTTCTACCCCGTTTAATCTTTGATACGCAATGAGGTACTCAAATCTATGTGCCTCTACTGAATGAATTTCGGATTATGAAGACGGCGAAACGAAGCTGTCCGGACCTGCTTGCGTGTCCATGTCTCGTCGACGACGAGCGTGTCAGCATTGCTTTCCTACTGTCTGTTGTGCTTCTTTGACCCTCGTTGTTGGTATCGTCACTCCGAGGTCAATGGCGATAGCACATAAAGATTTCGGTGTTGGAGGTTGTTGATCAAATAAGCATCCTCTGGAACAAGGTTCAGTCTGGAAGAAAGATAGACTTTGTGACCGCAGCTGGTACCACTGACCCAGCATTCACAATAAAGATTTCAGAGATTCAAATTGATAGCATCTATTAGCTTATCTCTACACTCTAGCTGAACAATTTTTGATCCTCCTTCTACCACAGCTTCAAGACTCATCCCCATAAGAAGTCCAACTGTCCCCGTTTCTTATGAGGCAGTATGGACGATGACGATGCTAGTCTATATCCCTTCCCTTCCCACTCTTGTTAGATAACGACTGGGCTCTAAAACCTTCGCTCTGTTACTGTCTCGAGAGCGAGAAGAACGTGTTCCCTTAAATGCCCGAGCTTAACTCGCATTCTGTGGAAGCTCGACTGAAGAAACAAGACATTCCAGAATCCAGACCAATGGCAGATGATCACTTTTGGCCAGTTTTTCCCTCCCTAACCGTAAACGCCAAGTCGTTGATAAAACACAGGAAAACATAATCATTCCCCGTCAGATGGCCAACCCGGTGAGATGTGAAACCAGGCTCCATCACCAAGAGACAAAGAAAAGCAAGCCTGTCAATACATGAGGATGACTTCGTATCGATATCATACCGAGATACTGCTCGTAAAAGTCGTCATGCACACAAGAGAAACGAAAATTCTCCTGCTGGAGATACTTGCTAAATCCATCCACTGCCACTTTGGCCATCGCGCCGTGATGGGATTGCATGGGATCGGGAGAGATTAAATCATAATTGTCGTCAAGTGAAGTGTGGTATCAAATAAACTTTTCCGGACCCCCCGTTGCGAGATCGACCCTAGAGAGTTGAATGGAGAACATGAAAAAACATCTGTGAAACACCTATGCAGGTGCGTGGGAAATCATCCATCGCTCAGGCACATTTTAAGCCTTCTGCTCCTCCGGCTTCTGCTCCTCCGCCTTGGGGGCAGCCTGCTCGCCGTTGGCCTCAGCGGGCTGCTGAGTAGGCTGCTGGCCCTGAGTCTTGAGGTACTCGTCATAAACGGCAAGAGCCTCCTGGACCTTGACGTTAAGAGCGTTGTCATCCTCGAAGCTAAAAGAGACTGGTCAGTATTGTGTTCAAGAGAGCAAGGAATAGAAAGCCAAAACTTACAGGTTGATCAACTCAGCGTTGTCCATCTCGAGGAGCATGCCGGTGATCTTGCCAGCAAGAGCGGGCTGGATGGCCTGGATCTTGGGGAAGAGGTTCTCGCCAATGATCTGCTTCTGGGCCTGAGGGTCCTGAGTGGTAGCGAGCTGAGCCTGGAGGAAAGAGCCAGCGCTGAGGTCGGCAGGAGCGCCGGGGATGGGGGAGGCACCACGGCCGGCAGCCATGAAGTTAGCGTTGCCGCGAGGAGTGCCACGGCCGCCACCGTTCTGGGGACGACCGGCAGGGGGGTAGCCGGGAACGGCAGGGGCACCCTGGAGACCCTGGGGAATACCGGCGGGGATGCCCTGAGGGCCCCGGCCAGCGGGACCGCCACGGCCACCACCAAGAGCACCAACCTGGCCCATGGCAGCCATGTACTGAGGGGTGTTAGGAGGGAAAGCACCAGGACCGAACTGGTTGATGGGGTAGCCCATGGGGGGCATCTGCTGGGGAGGGACGCCACCGCGGCCACCCTGCTGGTAAGGGTACTGGCCAGGGCGACCACCCTGAACGGGGATACCGCCCTGGGGGAAGGGGACGCCACGACCGGCAGGGGCGGGCATGAAACCGGGCTGCTGGCCAGCGTAGTAGACAGGAGCCTGCATGTACTGCTGGGGCATACCAGCCTGGGCAGCGGCCTGCTGCATGCGGAGCTGGTTGCGAGCCTGGATGCTGGCCTCGAGCTGGCTCTTGCGGACATCCTTGCGCTGGGCAAGAGCGACGTAGAGGGGCTTGCCATCGACCATGCGCTGGTTCATCTCGGTGACGGCCTTGGTGGCGTCATCGGGATTGCTGAAGCAGACGAAGCCGAAGCCCTTGCTCTTGCCAAGCTTGCGGTCACCCTTCTTCTCGGCCTTCTTCTCAGCAGAAGCCTCCTCCTTCTGCTCCTCCTCCTTGGTCTCGCCCTCCTTCTGGTTCTCCTTGTCCTTCTCATCCTTCTCCTCGCCCTCGACGAGAGAATCGCGCATGACCTTGGCGGAAGTGATGGGGCCATACTCGGAGAACATGGCACGGAGCTTATCGTCATCGACATCATCGCCGAGGTTCTTGATGTACAGGTTGACACCCTGGTACTTGTTGGCCTTCTCGAGGCGGGCAGCCTCGTAGGACTTGCGGAGCTCCTCCTCGCGCTCGTGCTTCTTCTGGGCACGGCCGACGTAGAGGTCCTGGCCACGGAAGTCCTTGCCGTTGAGGTCATCAACAGCCTTGGCAGCAGCCTCGTGGGTGGTGAAGTTGACGAAACCAAAGCCACGGGTCTTGCCCTCCTGGTCGCGGGCAAGGGAGGAAGAAGTGACCTCACCGAACTTCTCGAAGAGCTCACGGAACTCGTCGTCGGTGACCTCGTGGTTAATGTTCTTGACATAAACGTTGGTGAAGTTGGCCTTCATCTCCTCGAACTTGCTCTGGCGGTCCTTCTTGGGAATGTGGTGGCCAACGTAGACCTTCTTCTCGTTCAGAAGCATGCCGTTGACGTGCTTGATGGCCTGGGAAGCGGCCTCATCGGTCTCGTAGTGGACGAAACCGTAGCCCTTGGAGTTGCCGTGCTCATCCTGGGCAACCTTGCAGGAAAGGATGTTGCCGAAGGCAGCGAAGGTGTCGTGAAGAGCCTTGTTGTCAATGGCAGCATCGAGGTTCTTGATGAAGATGTTGCCGGCACCGGTCTTGCGGAGGGCGGGGTCACGCTGAGACCACATGATGCGGCAAGGGCGGCCCTTGATCAGGGTGTAGTTGAGCTCCTCAAGAGCCTTCTCGCCGTCAGCCGTGGTGTTGTAGTTGACGTAGGCGTAGCCGAGGGAGCGACGGGTGACAGCATCGCGGCAGACACGGATGGAAGCGACGGAGCCGATCTGGGAGAAGAGCTCGAAGAGCATGGCCTCGGTGACGGAGGGGTCAAGCTCGCCGACATAGAGGGAGGCGGAAGCCTGAGGGTGAGGGGCAGCAGTGGGGGTAGGAGCAGCCTCAGCACCCTCAGCCTGGGCCTCAGCGGGGGCGACGCTGGTGTCGATGGTGGCCGGGGCAGCGGCCTTGTTCTCGAGGCTGGTGTTGCCGAGATCAGCGGCGAGCTGGTCGACAGCGGCGTTGGTAGTGGCAGCCATTTTTGCTGGTTGAACTGTAGATTCTGTATGATGGATGGAACCGTCAGCGTCTGTGTCTCTGTGTATGTGTCCTTGTCTGTGTCTCGGATCAAGTCGTGGAGGGGTAAACGATGTCGATAGACGACGACAGCGAAGGGGAGGAGGAGGAGGAGGGTCTCGATTGACGAGACGTTGGGCGGCACTGGCGGCGACCACGGCGACGACGACGACGACAAGGTAGGAGGAATTGATAGTGCGACGGGCAACGTACCAGAGATCTAGAGCTGTGTGGAGACTGTAAAACCGGCGCGGAGGACGGGCGACGGTATTGACAAAGAGGGAGGATGAACTCGACTGGTCAAGGACGAGATTCGGGAGAGGGAAAGGAAGACTGGTGGACTTGGAGACTTGGGTAAATGTCTTCCAAAAAAAGGTGGGCGGGTTTGGTGGGTTTTATGGGGTTTGGTATGGATGGGGAGATTTCTCTTTTTTCGGCGATTTTCAAATTTTTTTGGTGAGGTTTTGTTTGTCACAGACAAGAAGTAGATAGAACAGAGACCGGAGGGTAAATGTTCGTACTTATCTGACTTCTTTCTGGCTTCGGTTTGGAGGAGTTTCCTGGGGGATAAAGGGCGTGAGGTTCGCTGAAGAAAGAAGAGGAGGAGAAAGAGGGCAAGAAGCAACGACGTCCGGATGGCTCATGTCTTAATGCGGAGGTCAGATTTTTTTCTTTCCCACCCACGCAGGCTACCGACGCGCACTGTGCTGCGCCCCTCGTAGCCAGTGAATGTGCGGCTAGGGCGGTCAAAATATGCAGTTACCGGGACACAAAACCTTGATTCATCAATGGAACCGCCGCGTTTTCTGGCGCTTGCTTCCCCGGGCTATATCAATGGAACATGTCCGACCATGCCAGACGACTCATGCCAACAACAGGACTGGAGGGTTGTATGAAACCGTGCATTTCAGTCGCATCCATTGATTGGTATAGTATCGTGAGATTTACTTGCATTTATTTTAAGCGGACATCCCATCTCAAATTGGACGTTGACTGGAGATGCAAATACAGCAGCAGTGTGCTGGATTTGGCACTGGGTTGCTGGCGTCTGGTCCCTCACCAATTCACCATGGAACAATGCTAACGACCGCCTCACCTTTGCTGCATTCGTGCCACATGATTTCATCGAAATCGACTTCCAGTCCAGGTCACCTTCGCTCCATCCACATTTTCATAGAAAGACATTGTTGGCATGCCGCGCACGGAACCTTGGATGGGGCAACTTGGCTGGAAGAGCTGCCAGGATCTGGCAATTATACCTCTATGTGTGTTAGCCAGCGGCAAAAAGTCTGGAATATCTTACTCGAGCAGTTGGAGCGTAGTTACACAGTCGAACATTCAAAAAGTCTTTACCCTGATGGTGATTGCTGTATCCTGTCCGTCACGGGCAGTACATCTGTTGAGGACTTGAGGTCTGTGGCCTTCAAGTTGTGGTAATTGTGGTCCCAGTGCCGTCCAAAAGACGTCCAGCAATGGAAAATGACAAGATGTCATGATCGGCTTAAATACGAACCAGTCGTTCCTTCCACTGCTGAGGTACCCTTCACGCCAATTTCCAGTGTTGCAGTACCTCCTGCCTTTTGTCCGGTTAAGTTCAGATGGAAAGGAAGGAATCGATATGCAGATATCGCTATATCAAGACTCTCATTGTTATCGCGGGACACAAAGTGGAAGGAAGGCGGGAGCAAGCATCTGACGACGTTGCTTGGCTGCCCCGGCCTACCAACGTAGCCTTGCCAGGGCTTGTTTGACCTCTGGATCCGTGTTTGTGGGGCATGGGCCATCCACCGTCTTATCGTTATCGTGTAGTTCCATCTACACGGGCAGCGGGTGTTAAAGGCACGAATCCCGTTGCGAATGATGGATGGCAACAACGGGTAGGCTTCCTTATCCTTTTATTCGCCCGGATGAGCAATGTGCTCCAAGTACTAGCCTTATTGTCCTTCGCATGAGGTCCCATGTGGATGCCATTAATGTTCTGCCTGCCTGCCTGCCTGCCCGGGGATAAGATAACGAAGAGTAAAAGAGGGGTCATCTCTCCGAGGTACCTTGCTGTACCTGAGTACCTGTCAAGGTACCTTCAACATCCACCACCCGAAACTCTGATGCTCAGCGACTGAACTTTCTGGAACAGCTACCAGCTGTTGCTTGGATTAGTGGTGCTTGTTAGTGCAGTACTTGGGCAGGTGCAAGTGCCGTGGCACTCCGCTAGCTAGGCAAGTACCGTGACAGCGGGTAGACACCGGGAAGGCCCGCAAATACAGCGGGGATGCTGCTTACAACCCAACAACGGCAAAGTAGCCGGCCATCATCCCGTCATCACTTGCCATAACTGCCATCTCCATGAGCAAACCGTCGATCTAACCAAAGCAGCCAAACACTGGACATCAACCACACCGTGAACGACGACCAGCTGCAAGACGACACCTCCAGCCCGGAGACCCCGGCTCGTACGACCTCCAAGTTCAAGCTCGAATATCTACACCGCATCACGACTCTTTCAACAGTCAATAATACCTATCCGTCTGATTTGCGCAATCCTCGACCCAAGCTCCTCTCCGCTCTCGCCACTTGTCCGCCCTGCGTCCGACCTTCGGTGTTTAGTGTTGGGGAATCTCGAATTTTAGACCAAACACTCCGAGTCACTAGTCATGTTTCCTACCTTTACTGGCAACTCTCGAAAAGGTCGAAATGTCAACCTCAGCGGTCAACGGACCAGTAACCCTTTCACCAGCACGTCATGGGGCGCCAGTTCAGCGGCCGGGGCTTCCAAAACAGTAGCGCATGCCCAAGCAGAACGTCAACAAAGGCAGCAGGAAAGAGACCGGCTCAGGGCGGCGCAACAGATACAACGAACATGGAGGGCACATCGCGTGCGACGGAACCTACGAGCTGAACGGCGCCAGGCTATCGATCGCCTGTACGAAGCGCAACCCTTGGATGCTGGGCAGAGGTCAGCAGAGGCATTGCCTTGGGTGTTTGCTACCTTCCAGGCCTTCAACGTACAAGACCGTCATAGGCTAGCTTTGGTCACCCAAGATCTCCTCCAAACAGACTTCACTGCCTTTAGCTCGGGAGTGTTGGATTGGGTCAGACTGGGCAAGCTAAGACGGATGTTGCTTGCTGCTTTGACGAGGTGAGCAGTTCATGCCCTTGGTTCCAAGTCATCATTCACAGCTGTTCATCATGCTAATACAGGGGTGACCTCTCGATAGGTGCGATCTCAGGAACGAACAGACCCAGGTGGCTCTTTTTCTACGAGCCCTTGGTGCGATGGGGACCAAAGCGTCAGACCAAAAGACGTTCGAACAAGTTCTGGGAGAGTGGTACAAGGTGCTTGCAAGGTTATGCCAGGAGACTGGTTTGCCCTCCTCTACCCAAGAGATGATTTGCAGTCTCGTGGTTGCACCGCTTGATGTACCCCACGATTTAGGTGTGTACCATTCGTTTGCGCTCTCCCCATCGTACAAGGAAGCTTCTTTGACTAACTGTGGTCGACCGTTTTTGTGTAGACTTCATCAAGCATAGAGCCTACCAAAACTTGGTTGTTTCCTTTCTGACACAACCCGACCTGGCGCGATGCTCGAATCTCTTGACGAGACTAGCCGACAGCATAGACCTAGATCGGCTGTCAAATTATATCCTTGACCTCTCGCACAAGCTTCCAAAGCATGATCCGAACGCTGTCCTCTGGCTTATCGCACACTACGTTGCCATTAAGGGGGCGAAGGAGCAACAAACCTCGAGGCTTCTTTTGATCAAGACCCTAGAATCACTCATCCCCCTGTGCTCAGCTCAAATAAGGACAGGTTTTGCTGTTGCTCGGCCAAAAGAATCGGAATACTTTTCCGAATCCGAGCAAGATGGACCAGACGCTCTGCCTCCCTTTGTGCGACAACAGCTTCAGTCGCTAGTTGATAAAGGAGCCATCCAAGACCTTCTAAGTGCTTTTACTGCGTAAGTGTTCTTCGCCCTATGCTTATATCAAGCGCTAACAACCGTAGAACTACCGGGGAGACATCTACTTCAGCGGACGACGACGCCAGCCACCTGGCTGGCTTCATCATTACTTTGATCAACAGCTTCCCTGCTTTTAGCGAGGATATTCGCATGTACCTCTACGTGGCTGACATCGCAACTGCTGAAGGTGGTGTTCCGGCGGCCAAGTACTTCTGGAATGCCACACAGAAGACGTCCGTGTTCTCAGATATTGCGTCCAGTAAAAACTCTACACTCGATTTTCTTCGAAGCAAACCGTCATCACCAGCAGCCGAAATGGTGTGGCATCGAGAATGGAAAACCGTTCTTCTGTTCCTCGAATCTTACATCTTTGTTTTACGGCTCATGGACGACGATGATTTCTTTAGCGCCCTAAACCCCCACCATGGCTTCGGCGGCCCTTCCTCTCGACTGCGTCTGGCGTCGATGTCGCTGGGCGAACTGAAGCGCTTGACGCAATTTCTCAAACACATCAGCTTCACAATGTACTACAATGCTAGAGAGCTACTGACTGACGGCCCTTGGGCCGAAAGGCGGAACTCGACTCGCCCGAGAGGCGATGGCGCTCAAGCTTCCAGATCTGACAGCTTCCTTCCTCCTGCCGGAGTCGACTTTACTACGCTCAGAGATTTAGCTACGACAGCCATGAAGATGCTTTATGAGCGGGACTCAAGACGACCATTTTTGCCTAGTGGCCACTGGCTGATGACATCCAAGTTCGACATGGAGGGGTTCCTTGCGGCTGTGGTTCTTGAAGAGCAAAGACAACACGAGCTGAGTGATAATAGAGATGGTGACGACAGCTCGGAAGATGATCAACAGGGATGGTCTCACTACGCACAGCTTGAGAGGCTCCGGCAAAAGAACAAGAAGGCCGCCCGCAATCACTTAATGTCTGCGATCACTCCGAAGCTTGAGATTCTGCGCAATATGCCTTTTGCTATCCCATTTGAGACGCGCGTTCAGATCTTCCGACAGTTCATCCAACTGGACAAGCAGCGCAGACGGGGAGGGAATGGCGACCCAGACATGTGGCGAGCTCGTATGAATCAAGCTGGCTTTGGTCCCCAGAGCCCCTTGGGTAAACACTCGGCTCGGATCCGGAGAGGCCGAGTTTTCGAGGATGCTATAAAACAGTTTTGGCCGCTGGGCGGAGGACTCAGAGAGCCAATTCAGGTTACGTTTGAGGACGAATTCGGAATGCAGGAGGCAGGTATCGATGGAGGCGGTGTTACCAAGGAGTTTCTCGACAGCGTGACTACAGAAGCGTTCACTCACACCGAACTCTTTGTCACCAACAGCAAGAACGCTTACTATCCAAATCCCACCCTTATTGATCGGATCAAAAACATGGGGACTGGGGAGGAGGCGACACAGGCTGCCGTAGAAAAGGTACTCAAAGATTACGAATTCCTGGGCCGAGTCGTCGGCAAATGCATGTACGAGGGAATCCTAATCGACATCGTCTTCGCCGGCTTCTTCCTCCTCAAGTGGGCTGCCGCCAACGACACCCCAGGCGGCGGTAACAATCCCTCGGCATCATCCTCCACAACCGCCGGCTACCGCGCCAACATCAATGACCTCCACGATCTCGACGAGGAGCTCTACCAAGGCATGCTCAGCCTCAAAAACTACACCGGCGACATCCAAACCGACCTAGCTCTCGACTTCACCATCACAGACCCCGTCAACATACCCGGCGAACCCACCCGCACCATCATCCGCGCCTTAATCCCAAACGGCGAATCCATCCCCGTCACCAACGAGAACCGACCCCTCTACATCTCCTACGTCGCCCGCCACCGCCTCGTGCGCCAACCCTACCCACAAACCCGCGCCTTCCTCCGCGGTCTAGGCTCCATCATCGACCCCTCTTGGCTCTCCATGTTCAACCAGCTCGAGCTCCAAAGGCTCGTAGGCGGCGACAGCTCCGAAATCGACGTCGAAGACCTCCGTCGCAACACGCAATACAGCGGGGTATACGAGATCGGCGACGACGGGGAGGAGCACCCGACCATCCAGCTCTTTTGGGAGGTGATGCACGAGCTGAAAGACGAAGAGAGGAGGGAGGTGTTGAAATATGTGACTTCAACGCCGAGAGCGCCGTTGCTGGGGTTCGGGCAGCTGAGACCGAGGTTCACGATCAGAGATGCAAGCCAGGATCAGGAACGGCTGCCGAGCGCGAGTACGTGTGTTAATTTACTTAAGTTGCCGCAGTATCAGAGTAAGCGGAGGCTGAAGGAGAAACTGCTTTATGCGGTTAAGAGCGGGGCTGGGTTTAATTTGAGTTGAGAGGATGAAGGGGGGTGTGGAATGTGTTTGGGCAGTGCGGTGGTGAAAATTGGGCGAAGAATGCGAGAGTCTTGACGGGCATCTGCGGTAGAGGAGATGGGATGGGATGGGATGGGCTCAGTTTGGCGTCCAGACGGTTCACGAGGGATGTATTCCATGAGACAGGAGCATAAAGCAAAAGCACTTGCTTGGATTTTTCTAGTAGAAGCGAAATGGATTGATGACCACTGACTACATTGCTTTTTTTCTTTTTTTTTCTTTATTTCAGCCATGCCTGCGACAATGATATTGACAACATCGACTTCGTAGAAGCAGTACAATAGTAACATGCGCATCGTCAAGCTAGGAGCGACATATAGGTAGCCCACGAAAATATTACAATTATGTCCTCTGTGTATGATCACAGGACAGGAGTGACAATTCGTTCACAGCGTCTATGGACACTTCCGCGCTTCCGACGGAAAGGGTAAATGATAATTATAATCCATCGGGGGTTTACATAGGGTGGCTTGGGTGCGTATGTGCGGGAGTCCGAGTGCTTGCTGACTACCTTACTTACATCACCATTTCGTACTTCAAGGTCATGTGTCACTCATCTTGCTGTGCCACCACCCCATTGCTTATCATGTATTGGGAGAACGTAGTCGCAAAATACATTCTTCTTACTTCTTATCAGTAACGTCTGAGGCAGCACCTCGAAGCACTCCTCTTTTGGCTTTCTTAAATCATTT
This sequence comes from Copromyces sp. CBS 386.78, assembly GCA_030685235.1. Taxonomy (NCBI): domain Eukaryota; kingdom Fungi; phylum Ascomycota; class Sordariomycetes; order Sordariales; family Sordariaceae; genus Copromyces; species Copromyces sp. CBS 386.78. The sequence goes on from MU839207.1 coordinate 80,308, forward strand.
TCTGATCCCATTTCTTTTTCTGCGCCGTTACAGTTCAGCTACTAAAAAAGCGAAAAGAAGAAAACCGTTTGCTACGAATAGAATAGAACGCCTGACCTTATATAACCTCATAACACCATCAAGGTATCGTATTGCAGAAAACACCAACAACACCCTTTGCTAAGCACCCGCCTGCTTTCTGGCAGCTTGCCTGCTTGCTAAAACAAATAAAAAAACCTTGATACCCCATCTCCTTCCTTGCCCTCATCCATCCTAGTCCAGCTCAACGTCATCCAACGCCTCACTAATAAACTTCTCCTCCTGACCCTCCTTATCACCCTCGATCGACTCCCCATCCTCGCTCCCCGCACTCGACCCCTCATCCGTCTCCGGCGGCGTGTCCAGGCCTGTCGACCTCGTTGGGGCATTCATCCTGCGCTTCAACATACACATCTCGACAGTAATACCCGGTCCGAACGCGCACCCGACGATATACTCCTTCACTTTCCCGCCGGGCGCTAGCGCATCCATGTCCTTCTCCCTTAGCCGGTTGAGAACGCTGAAGATGGTTGCCGAGCTGGAGTTGCCGTGGTTGATGTACGTGTCGTAGGAGGCGCGCATGTGCTCTGGCGTGAGACCCATGGCGCTTTCGGCGCCGGATAGGATGGTGGCGCCGCCGGGATGCATTGCCCAGTCGAAATCGGCAGGTCTTTGGTAGGAGGACGGGAGTTGGTCTTGCAGGGAGGATAGGAGGTCGGTGTAGGTTGGTTGGAGGGAGGCTTTGGCTAGTACTGGGACTCGGGGAGTCAAGACGACTTTCCACCCCATTGGGTCAACGTCGAAACCCAGATCGTGTTCCGAGTTGGGGATCACGCGGTTTTCCCATCCTAGGAGATCGTATATCGCGGGTTTGCCTGGTTCCTCGCCGATGCCGTTGGAGAGGACCACGGCGCTAGCGCAGTCGCTGAACAAGGCGATGCCGATGCGGGTTTCTTGCAAAGCGTTGATGCTTTCCAGCTCGCTGCGGACCATGATCGTGGAGACTTCGAGCGCGAGGACCAAGATCCGGGCTGGCTTGCCGCGCGCTTTGTGACCAAGGCAAAGATTTGCTGCCGTGCGCAGGGCGGCGAGGCCACCAGAGCACCCGATACCGTGGAGGAGAACCTTCTCAAGTCGATTGCTGAGGCCAAGCTCTTTCGCGACATAATGGTCGTAGCCTGGGTTGGCAGAGTCGGTGCATGTTGTCGAGACCATGTGTGTGATCTGGTTCGGTTCTACGCGGGCTTCGGTCATGGCCTTTCGGGAGGCTTCCACGGCGAGAGGTACGCCATCGGACATGAAGACCTTATGGAGCTCATCGACGGTAGGTGGGTTGGGCTGGTTCACGAGCGGGTGGTCGGGGTTTCCTATTGAGGAGCGCTGATCGATGCCTGTGTATCGGTTGATGGCGAGGACCTTCTTCATGCTGTCGCAAACCGAAATCAGTACCTGTCCAACAAGCGCAAAGCAACAGAAGGCAAAGAGAGCTTACGCTGGGGACTCGGGATAGTATCTTTTGCTGAGAATGTCGAGACAGTCTGGACCAAGGTTGTATGGAGGATACTGGACTCCCAAGCCTGTGATGTGGAGTCCCAGCTCCCCGGGAGCAGTTGAAGCAGCCATTGTTACTAGTCTGGATGAGATGTTGGTGTGAATAGGCCGTGAAAGTCGAATTGGTGTCTGTTCTAGTGTTAAGGATCAACTATCGCGATCCAGTCAATGCCTTGGTGTCTTCTCTTTGTTGTATTGTTTATCTTTCTGACGGCGGGGTAGAGGCGAGAGTTGATATATGGCTTGGCAATGACGTTGAAGGGTGTCTGAACCGAGGTCTCTCAGGTCAACAAACGGAGTTCTCACGAGTTGAGTCGCCGGTCAATTGGGCATGGAATATTGAAAGGTGATGAACTTGGTGAACATGGGAATTGTCAGTTTATTTTGTGCGACAACAAAAGCAAGATGGATGTGTTACCCCAGCCCGGAATCGTTCTCGATTGTCAGGACAGCTTGAAGCTCCTCAGTATCCTTGCCTCGGATCCTGGTCCACTGGTTCGAGATGGTTACCTCATTGCCCAGGGGCAGCGGTTCGTCTGGACTTTCGGATTGCAAATGCAGTGGGGGTGACGCCTTGTTCTCAAACGCCACGCCGGATGGAGCTTGTCTTGAAATCCGTAGCGGGATGCTAACAGGGCAGCGAATGTGCTTCGTTCCCTGATTCCAGGCGATTGCAACTGTACCTGCAGATGCTCGCCCGCACGGTGGTCTCGTGATGGTCAACGCCGCGATGAGGGGCTGGAGGCTGAGGAGGGAGATGATAGTCGGAGTGAAGAGTCAAGTTAAGGCAGGGCCAAAAACTTTAGGAAAGATGTGTTAGTGCGCAATGCTGAGCTGAGCTCATCCAGAAATGTCCAAAAATGGAAGGCATGATAGCGCACCGCACCTTCCAATTGACCATCGAGATCCATTGTTCAACGATTCCATTGAACCTCTCGGATATTGGCCCTGCTCATGACGAATAATTCGAGCGTCAAACTGTTCCATCGTGTAGTATTTCGAGGATATTGGAGCAGTATCATAGCGTTCCATAGGGAGGCGCAAGTCAAGTCCTGTCCCGCGGTGACAAGATAGAAGTTCGAGATCCAACACTTTGTGGTTGGAGGGGTTGATAACGTGCAGGTAAAAACGACGCTATTCCCATTTCGACAAAGTTCCGGCCACATAACGTCATGACTTCTCTCTCTGGGTTCTGGGTTGCAAAACATCAATTCAAATTGAAAACGAGAATTGAGGTTTTGTGTATGACTTTAAGAGACTTGTCCATAATACCTAGGTAGAAAAACCCATGAGCCTGTCCAAAAATACCAGTGGCTGACCAGGTGTTCGATGCAGAATCCTAACAAAATGTTGCTGCGTTCATGCGGCAGGACATCCATGCATGTGTCGCATGACAGGGACCGCGGTATGATGAAGGATGACCATCGAATCGTTTGTTTGGGGGATCCTTGGAGAGAGCCAAGGGTGAAATTGCTCCAGAAAATGGATAATATGAGGCCATCAAGAACTTGGAATGTAAACATGACCGGAAACACCATCCGATGCTATAGACACAAAAACGGGATGAACAACAATCATCCCATCCGGATGCATGCGGGGAATTCGGAGCGGCCCACGGCCCCAGACCGGGATAAGGCGGGTGGGGAGCACCTCAATCCGCTCCTCCGGAAACCGGAACCCCAAGTCCTCGGCCCGGAGACATTAAAACCGAACCATGGCAGGGGTGTGATCCACTTGTTGATCACTCCCAGTCAGACTCACATGTCAGAAGGCCAGAAGCTCACGACCCTCGCCCGTGTCGTAAGCCAAGTTTCATTTGTCCAGGGTTATGATGACCCCGTGAGCTCGTCGCCGTGGCATCAATAAGCAATGGTATCGTGGCAGTCTCATCTTCCTGGAATAAGAATAAGAAAGAGAGAGGGGATCAAAGATAGGAAGGGTGACCCAAAGGCAAAGGTATCAACACCAAAAGTCCGTTCACGAAAGCTGTCATATCTCCAACAGACATTAATAACAAAAGATTGGGAAACACTAATTGTAACAAAAACAGGCGTGGCTGTCGTTCCCAGGAAACCACACAAAGACATATCCATCTTCATCATACAGCATTGTGAACCTCCATCATCATCTCATCATAGATCCTAAACCTCCTTTTCGTCCTCAACCGTGACCCTCCATCGTTGTGATGAACCTACCCTCTAAGCAGTCTTCTTCCACTGGGAGTAAATGCCGAGCAAAGAGCTGAGGGTACCAGCAAGACCGACGATGCCATCATCAAAGTTGACCCAGGTAAGAGCCGACAGAGGAACAGTCAAGTCGCAAAGGTCCGAGGTGAGCTGGATGCGGCTGGCGGCGCGCTCGCTATAACATTGTAAAAAAGTATCGTTAGCATCAAATCATGTCTCTCAGCGCATCAGTAACAACCAAGAAAAGCACTTACACCTCAATCCTCTTGGCCTCCACCACACCCTCGCCCTCCTTACGATCAACTCTCGCCTCCCTCTGCCTCAGTCTCCAAAGCGTATACGCCTGTGCAACCACACTGCAGCTAAGTCCCATAACCCAGAACCTTTGGCTCTCCTTGGCCAGCCTCTTGGCGCTCTCCGTCTTCCTAATACCTGTCGCATCCAACAGGGTGCCCAAATCAAACGTCAAGTAACCGGCATAGCCGAGCTGGCGACCAACAGCCAGATACCTGAGAATGGGGTCGCCGTTCTTGCTGTCGGCCGCCACGGCGGCAGCCTTGATGTGCTCGACGTTCTTGCCGGCGCGCATCACCTTGCGCACCAGGCCGAACTGCTTCTTCATCGTCTCCCATGGCTGGATCGACGAGGCGGGCTTGTTGGTCCGCAGGAGGTACCAGGCGTAGAAGCGGGCAAAGTATTGGAGCAGGCGCAGGAGCTTGTCGCGGCCGACCGTGGTGGCGACGAATTTGAGGTAGTGCGAGACCGCGGGGTGGTAGACGAGGGCGTCGGCGACCATTTTGGTTGTAGTTTGGGGTTATGTTGATGCGACGGCTTGTGCGGTGTTTCGGTAGTATTTGTTGTTGTTGTTGTTGTTGTTGTTGGGTTGAAGTTGATGTTTCCCGGATATCGGTGATGTTCAGGTACAAGTCAGGTTGAATGGCTGCAAGTATAAGATTGGTGAGCTGAGCTGGCGGTCAGACTTTCCCCAAGGTTTCAAAGGGAGGCGGCTTGACTCTTGTATCACGGTTGATGATCAGGACCTGGGATTCAACCGGTTCACGAAAGAACGCGTTGCACACTTGATCTTAAATGTTCAAGAGAAAGTCAGGAATAAAGTTAAATTAGTTTGGTCTCTCATGTCACTTCTCGGATGCCAGCATTCAATGGGACTCTTTCGGCTGCGACTTTGCCCAAGATGCCGAGGTCTCTCCTCACTCCGCCTTTGACTCGGGGGATCCATCGGCTCCCCTTTTGTCTCCAACGCTTGGACAATTGCGTGCCAGCCGTGGAGTCATGCAAGGGTCGTCCCTGGTCAAGTGTGCAATTGGAGTCGAATCGGGAACGCTCCACCGCGCGTGCTCAACGGCGGGGTTTTAGCGTGCCGAGTAAGGTTCGGGTTAGGGTTGTTGGAGATGGCGTCATGTTTTGTCCCGAGATCAACGTCGTCTTTCGATTTCAGTGTTGTTATCGCAAAATCCAATATCATGTGGTCTGAATTGGGTACTGCCTAAAAATGCTCATGACTCAGCATCATTTTGAAAGTAATTACAGTGTTGTTTGTAACTAGTATCCTGGCGACTGATTTGGATTCGTATCAAACCACCAGTCCCCACCCTCAAATTCACCTATGGTGCTTACGGAGTACAGAGGAAACATCGCGACGGCATGTAAACACGGTATTGTTAAAAAGGAGAACAGGAAACTGGAGTTTGTTACGTTGCCCCCAACACCGGCAAGTCTATGCACAACAGCAATAATCCAACCATAGCCAGCTCTATAGCTTCGACGGCGCGGTAAACAGCTTGACCTTCTCCTTGATCGTCTCTTCAGCCTCCTTCTCAATGCGCACAATCAGATCCTTGCAGGTCGGGATGTCGTTGATAAGACCAATGACCTGACCAGCAGTCCAGACACCGTACTCGGGGTCACCGTTGATGAACACCTCCTTGCCACGCTTTCCACTGACGTAAGGGGCAATTTCAGAGAACTCGCCAGTCTTGCTCTCCCTCTCCACCTTGAGGGCATCCCGTACTACCTTGTTCTTGAAGAGACGGGTGGTGTTGCGCCAGCGCCTGAGGACCAGCGCGGTGTCGGTCTCCTGCGCCTTGACGATGGCCTCCTTGATGTTGTTGTGAATAGGGGCTTCGACTGTGCAGAGGAAGCGAGTGCCCATGTTGACACCGCAGGCGCCGAGCATGAGCGCAGCAGCGAGGCCTTGGCCGTCGGCGAAGCCACCCGAGGCGATGAAGGGGATATCGAGTGTCTGGCGGGCCTTGCTGAGGAGGATAAAGTTGGTAATGTCCGACTCACCGACGTGGCTGTGATTGTGTGGCATAAGCAAGACTGGTCAACAAGGGAGAGATCAGGTATGTGGCTTGACTTACCCGGCGCATTCAAACCCGTCAATGCTCAAGAAATCGACACCAAGCTTCACCGCAGACTGAGCATGTCTGATAGTGGTGCACTTGTGGAGGATGATGACGCCAGCCTTCTTGAGCTTGCTGATGACGGGACCGGGAGAGTTACCAGCAGTCTCCACGATCTTGATACCCTCGTCAATGACAACCTGGGCGTAAGCCTCATAGTCGGGGGGAACAAGGGCAGGCAGAAGAGTGATGTTGACGGCAAATGGCCTCGTCGTCAGCTTCTTGCACTTGCGAATCTCCTGACGGAGACCCTCCGGCTCAGGCCAGATCAGGGCAGTAATGATACCCAAGCCACCGGCATTGGACACGGCACTGGCGAGTTCAGCTGTTCCCACATGCTGTTGACACGTTAGCTCCCGTCTCATGAGACGTAGGTAGGGAAGAAAAAGCAAAGAAAAACACAACTTACTTGCATGCCACCCTGAACGACGGGCACTGTTGCGAGTTGAAACAAAGCATGTCAGCCCAAGGACAGAATCGAATCGCCGTGTCCCAAAAGGTAAGAATAGTAACATGAAACGTGGGAGATGGAGGTGAAGTTTGATAGTTGAATGTTTGACCGATTGGCCATTGAGGTTCTCACGTGGACGGGAAGGGGAAGGAGTGTGTATAGCAGTACGTACCTGTGATGCCGAGTCGGCGGGTAAGTTCAGTCTGCAGCGGCATCTTGTGGTATCGGGGAAGCAACAACGGCAAGCACACTTGCAAAAAAGAGGATGGGGAAAAGGGAAGGAGCAGAAACAAACTGCAATACGGTCACAAAATATCAGCGACAAGATGAGAACAGTTTGAACAAAGGGTAGATTTGCCGACTATTGATATGGCTGATGGTCCCTAGTCAGGTGAGTAGAAGCCGCCCAATGATGGTAGCATTGGCATTCCTGCAACATCAACGATGCCGAGGCAACTCGACGTCTCAAATGTTGATTACTAGTTTGTATCAAGTCGTACGATTACTCTTCATTACCCAGATCTCGGTTAATCTATGCGGGGTATAGCAGCCAAATAACCTTACGGACTGGTATTATTCGTATCATCTTACGGTAAGTTACATAACTGGAGCGTTGTCCGAGTGGTAAGCTGAACTCGCTGAAACTCCTCCGTCCGAGATCCGACCCTTTTCAATCTTTGGAGGGATTATGTACCTGAGTCGTTCTTGCTTCGCGAGGCCGCTGAACCACCACCGCCAAGCGAGAGGACGAAACGCAACAACGCTGGACCTATCAAGGCTCACAAGGTAGGCACGACCAGAGCTGAGACTTCCAATCTTCACAAGTCTCCAATCGGGTTTTCAACTGCAAAATGATTTTTGAGCGTGTGCCCTAATGGAAAACCTCACGATTACAACCTACCTAAACTTAACCTCCAAGTTTATCCACCACCCATTCCTCTGACAGGATTAGCTACTTCTCTTGGATTCTGGTCATTCAAAATCCCGTCCGCCTTGTCTCCCATGCCACCAACTACGATCGGTACTCATCATATCACCAACACAAGATCGACTCAAGGTAGCATGAATCGCTGAGAAAGCCACCGCTTCAGTTCTCTCTTCCCGTGGCTTGGAACCAATGATGCTACATCATTGCTACCCTTGGAGCGCCTCTCCTCATGTTGTGCAAGGACAACGTGGATGGCCGCCGACATGGTGCCAACCATGTAGGACTCCAGACCGTTCCAGGCCAGCCCGTTTTTGTACGCCTGCACTTTACCATCTCACAAGCTTGACGGCAATTTGAATATGAATGAACGCAATCATTCTCTTTCATGAACACGGTTGGACAAACAAGTCGACGCTGCAACAACACGCCGCGCCGTCTGCAGCTCACCACCTTCGCCCCTGGCACGCCATTACATATGGCTCTCCAACTTGACCTGCCGTGAACATCACGACACAGTTTCCGCGGTCTGTGGTAGCACGGCCACCGGCGTATCCGTCATCGAGGCAAACTCACGGCTTCTCTGCCTCAGTCCTTGCATGGCAACTCCCAAGTTGGCCAGAATGCCCTGTCCCGACGGGGCAGAAAGGCCGTTGCAAGAATCCATCAGTGTCCCTGGGCCTGTGGGAATCCAGACAATTCTTCGCCGACGCATGAAAGCCCAACGCCCGGGGTCTGACTGCGGCATCAAATCGACGAACGATGTACGCCCACCAAGATTTGGCCATCGTTCCTGACCCAACGACGACATGACACGGAAGAGCGCCGTCAGTCGTGCCCTACAGAACCCATCCTCCGCCGTGCTTAAATAGCTCCATGGTCATTCTTCTGGCAAATCGCCTGTCCATAACGATCCTTTGGGGTCCGAGCTATTCAACCTGCTTGTTTCAGATATTCTCCGACTCTAAAACCGGCCACCGCTCCTCAAGCGACACGGTTGCCCGCTCGGCCCAATATCCATCGGGATTGGATAAACCACCATGTCAAAGCTGTCACGGCTCTTCTGAAACACTCACCTACCCCATAGTGATACCAAACATATACCGACGGTTGTACGCTCCGCATCGATTAACTGTCTGTACCACTTCTTACCCCCGGTGCCGTTCATGCCCAGCCGGCGTGGTACGCACATTGACGCGGTGACACGAACGAAGCCGATTTCCCCGCTCATTATTGGTCAGGCGGCTAATTCCTCGTCCTCAGAGGGCACACGACTGAGCTCGGCCGACCAGATCCAGACAGCTCTGGCCTTCGGACTCGACCTTACGGCCCTCATCCGTTCTCATCCTGGAAGCGGCTCTGCTAGTTATTTCCTTTTTGGATTCTGTCGCTCACCGTCCCTGACGCGCGTGGCACGCCACTCTAATCAACGAGCGGCTACCAGCGAGCCGCGTGTCAAGTCGATTCCAAAAACTGCGGACCGATCAACTTTTGTTGCCCTATCGCAAGTGGGTCTTCCCCAGTCCTACCCTACAGGATCAGTGAGATGCATCATAACGCCACGATCCCCCAGAACTACGGTTAACGCAGGAGTAACAACTGTTTGAAATGGAATCACGCCCATTCGATACGTCTTCCTTTTAGACCAGGTTGTACTCCCCTGCGGAGGACCTAAATTAGCTTCTCGCCAACGGGTTACTTTTTATCACAAAGTTTGGCTTTGAGAAGAGCAAGATGACAACAGATGCATGCAGCCAATCCCGTGGGCATCTCGACTCCTAGGACGCTAACATGATGCCTGGTGTCACGGCTTCAGAATATCATTCTGCTATGACGGAACATCACCCCGTTTTCTCGCACGTTGCACGTTATAGCGGACTGTTCTCTACAGTGTCCTTGACCGGCAGTCAGCCCGGAAGACTTGACGATTTGGGTTTGCATCGTCAAAAGGTGGTGCAGTAGCCGGCCCAATGCGTCATAATATTTCGAGCTTGATGAAAACGCCCAATGCCATTACTCGCTGCGCAACATGCATTGCATACTACCTAGACCTAGGTGGCTAGGCACTCTGGACGGTCACTGCTGATTGAATCCTCCCGAGGGCCCGGTAACAAACAGCTTTGGCGGATCCGTCTCGAATAAAATGGTCCTCTCTGTGCTATGGGGTTCTTTGTTATAAGCCCTTCTCTGTATCGCAGACCAGCGATAATGACATGTGGTACGTTTTTCTATTTGTTTCTGCGCCTGATACACCCCCTCGATCTTGGTTTACGTAGGTGACCGGCTTGGCCCAGCAGTCTGGGTCCCCTAAACGCAAACCCCGATCCGGCCGGCCAAGTGGTTGCAACAAATGTGGACATCAAACGCTCGGGATACGTCCGGCCTCGCCGACCCTGATCCAAGGTTTTGGTCATTAGCTCAAAGGCAAAGCTTATCGTCAAAAGAAACAAGCAGTGGACGACCGTCCGGACAGAAACCCTCGAACTGATATCTGAAACAAAGATGTCGTTCTCGCTGCCTCTGGACCAATCCCGTGGTTCTCAATTTAGTTGCGTTTCGCAACAAGAAGAAAAACATCACCCCCCACCATGTGGAGGGGCAGATATACCCACTTCTAGCCTGCTTGCTGGATAGGTTAGAGGCACTGACAACTCAGAGGCCAGTCTTCGTGGTCTTGGCATCTACATGCTGCTCCAACAGGTTGCTTTCCGACCACCAAGTGCAGGGAACGCCGTTCAGAAAGTCTACCCACCGACTTCACCGTCTAATTGCGTCGTGACGACTCACGGTAAACTTCTTGTTGTTGTGGTCCCTCACGTCCAATAGACCAGAGGCATCGGTTGCGATGGGTTCAGTGTTGGCGGACATCTGAAGACCCTGCGTAAGTGGATAATTGTTCTTGTCTCATCGGTATCTCACTACGTCACTTTTGGCTTTTCCGCCGTTTTGTTTTCTCTCATTCGCTTTCTCCGGCGCATCTTGGCTGGTCACTGTCATGGACCCGCCTTGGACGAATGCCCCATAACATCCAACGTGGAGGTCTGGCACCGTCTACCGTGCGTCCACGATGACCGCCGCTGCTCTCCGGCGGCAGCGACCTGTCTGTGTTTACCCAGGCTGAGTACGTGCAGGACACAAACGGTCGGAGCATGCCGTGGTCTGTACGGATGCAACATGACCTTGTCGTCAAGTGTCATGGCACACTCCACTTCCAATGATTTCCTCCCGAGTGTTACAGTCAAGAGGCGGTACGATGGTGTTCGGCGTACGGAGTACCTCGATGAGCAACAGGAAACGGAATTCAAAGGTGAAAGGTCGGGTAACAGTTTACCATTCATTCCTTTGACGAGCACCTTAACGGCTCAAGCGAGCAAATCAACATACACCGACTAGCCGTTGTTTTGACGAAGCTGGATATCCCCGGCCATCTCCCGTGGTATCTACGTTTGTTCCTCTGTTTCCTCCGTTCCGTGTTTTGTCCGGGGTAACTTTGTCCTTGCCTCTCAAGTCACCGTCGCTTGAGAAACAATTTCCCTGGTCTACTTATGATGCACTAGCCCGTGGATTGCCAGTGGTAATTCTGATGGTCCTGCATATTTGCGAACAAACAATCAAAGATATCCCGTGAAATAAACGCAGGACAGCAGGCCCAGGGGTGTATGGGAAGAACAAGCAACAACGTCTCGAATCCACTTCCGCCACATCAGTCCCGACTCGTTTCAACGGTACAAGCGCTACCTGCTTGTCGGGCCAGACGGATTGTATAATTAAACACGAACCGCTCTTTTCCATGCCCATCTACATCCACAAGGTCTTCACCCGAGTCATCCTTTCACTCAACCGAGCACACACTTATTCACAGCTCTTAATTCATCCTCGCCCACTCCGCATATTCGGCCTTTCGACCTCAACTTTCGTTTCCCGCCCTTTCGATCAACATCACAACATTTTAGCCCACACCTGCACACAACCTACACCATTTCCTACATCTCCATCCGAATACCAACATAATGTCTCAGCAGTGGCAAAGCAAGCTTCAAAGTATGCTGGGTTTTGATGTGTGTGTTCAACTTGTGTCATCAGCTAACCACTCCTGTAGATGCCTGCCAGAAGATGCAGATGCCTCCTCCAAAATTTCACGTTGTTTCAGACCGGAGAGGTAAGCAATGAATATGATGATGGGCTTGGGAAACGTGCAAAGCTAATGTTCGGATGTAGGCGGCCGTACTGCTTGGTCTTGCCGTGTGGAAGTAAACGGACAGCTCATCGACGCCAGGTTCTGGTTCGACGGCAAGAACCTTGAAAACGCCAAGGAGGATGCCGCTGAAGTGGCCCTGAACCACATCATCAGCACGACTTCGCCATCATCGGCATCTAGCCGGCATAGCATCTGGTGATTGCGAGAGTCGTCCGATATTTTGCTGCTGGATCGGCATAATTGCGATAGCATTTCTGCGCTTCCCTCTTTGTTTTACTACGGCGTTGTGTGTGCTCCCCCACATATCTAGCCCCGACGGCGTTTCCTTTGTCAGATTTGTTTTGTACGACAACAACCTTGCGACCCTGCACCCTGGTGTTCGCCTTGCTTCGGAGTAGCAGCGATCGCTCACGCCAAACAGCGGCGGTTTCGAAGGCACATACTACAACCAAGGCTACGACGAAAGTGGGGGAAACCAATGAATGGCTCAGTTGGGTCGAACGAAGCGGCGCTGCGGCAGTCTGCTTGTTCCACCCGCCCGGAGCGGACCCGTCTGGCAGATTTGGAGGGTTCGACAACTCTGGAGTCTCGGTCAGTTCACCGCTCCAATCATCAACATGGTCGATACAAGGAGATGATGCATGGAAGTGTGGAGGATGCTGGGGCTCGTTGACTCGCTAGGGATTTGGTTGACTCTTGACCGCATATTGGTGGTCGAGTCCCTTTATCCTGGGCTGACTTGCTCCTCCCTACCAACACTACTGGTGGCATCAGATCTACGACACTGATTTGTTGAGGGGTGAAATTCGACTGGGACCAGTAGGGACCCTCCGTCTGTCAGGTGACAGGCCTGCCCGACATTCTTTGGTTGTCTCACAACAAGGCGGACACCAAATGACAAATGCCTATGGGTTGTTTGTTGGGCTTTTGGCTTCATTTTTTCATGTTTTCATTGCCACCATCTAATACCCTTTTTGTTTCGTTTCTGTTTTGCTTATTTGGGTGGTAATCTACAATGAGGAGGGACTTTTGATATTATGGCAATTTTAATCAGCAACTTTGGGTTGTCTCTTTTAGGAGACGACGGGAGGGACAGTTAACGGGACGGTACGGGTTATTATTATCAGGGAGGGAGGCATTTACGCGCGAAAGCTTGGTCAAAAGTTTTGATTGTTGAATGTTGGGAGCCGTCTAGGAAGGAAGACGGAGGAATCTGACTGGCGGTGGTGGCAGACGCAAATTCGGGAGTTAATCTTTTGCGACTCTTCTCAAAACGACAATGGGATGAGGGGAGATGACTGGCTGGATCCGGTCTGAGTGGTACGATGACTGTCATGAGCGTTACGAGGCTGGGCTTCTCTGTTTGCTTTCACGACTGGTTATGTCATTTCCTTTCACACCTTTGGTCTAATGAGTGAGCGTTTTTAATATCTTGAATGAATATCGCAGACTGCAATCTTTTATTGCAGTATCTGGAGAGCACTTCATCACTTCAAACAGTTGACACGTGAAAGAGAGAAGGACTAAACTTATATGAGCTGACGATCTCGAAAATCAGCAGCCCTACACGACGATCTCGTGAACATCCGGGCAGCCCTACCGCCAAAAGTTTACAAAAATCCAAACGGCTCAAAAGATGGCAATCAGGGTTCGTCACACCAGGGGAAAAGCATCTACAGGTGTAAGTGGTCATTGACCAATGTATAAGGTAAGAAAGGTCAACTCTCTCGCCCCCGTGACCACCTAATGTAGGTAGGCGGCATTCCACTCGCTGCTGCAAGCCTTCCCATGCAGCTTAACGTGGCTCTTGCATGACCAGGGCAAGTCCCGATCTAGTTTCTGGAGGAGTCTTATTGTGCAACCTGAAACACGATGTTTTTGTGGAAGGCGGAAGTGGTACGTACCTTTCTGTCCCGTAAATACCGTAAATACCAACTTCAAGTGGCTTTTCCTAGAAAGACGGAACGGAGGAGATACAGGACACGGAGCCGAGTCCGGGACCAGGAACCGGACCGCACTATATATCAATGGCTGGATCGTCGTCCACGTTTCTTCCGTGTGAACGGAATGGGAATTCGTTGGGACAATAAATCACACAACTTGACAACTTGACCTGTTCACTTTACGCCCTTCGCCTACAGTACCCACGGCTCCCCACGGCTAGAAGTGTACAAATACTCAATTCCAGGATCGTTACTCAACGTCAAAGTACTTTGCTTCCTACAGACTTTCCAGACCCGCACTTTGCCGTGTAGAAGTCTAGACTGTAGATCACCACCCATTCAAGCAAGCCCCAAGGTGATGATGCGAGATGGATGGAAACAGACAGTTTTCCGGGTTACTGTATGGTATGGTCAACAAGCTTGCTTGCAAAAGAAGGGTAGGATAGATTTCTGTACACCGCGACTACACTAGGTATACCTTTAGCAGGGACCTAGAACTAGTGTCGACGTAAACAAACTCGATGCGGCTATGCTGTTCCCTTTGATGGCAGGTAGACATGAAAGCGACCAGTTACTATCGGGAGTGAGGCAAGGTAAGGCGAAGAGAGGCGGAGAAAGTGTGGGATACGTAGGCGACTCTCTTCTTCCTCTTCTTCTTCTTCTTCTCTTCGATGTAACCGAGAGCTTGCCTCGCTTGCTTACTGTCGTTCCCGTCGAGATCTCACCGCATTTACTGACCTGTGTTGGCGTTGACCGATTATGCTGTTGAGACATTGAGGCGGTCAAGCAGCTTCTTGGAAGATACGAGAAGGTGGTGATGTCTTCAACATAGACTTCGGACTCATGGCCAGATCTATCCCTGTACTCGATGGTTCGCAAATCCGGGAGAAGATGTTGGGACTCTGGAGGGATGCGGTGGGTTGAACCCCTGGGTCACTAGGATTGGCATCAGGAACCAGACTGCTTGCAGATGAAGATCGTGGACTGGAAGGATGGAAGCACAAGGTGAGGGCCGGGGGACCAGGTTGTGGGTGGGTGATCAACGAATGCCGCGTGGGGGCCTAGGTCCGGGTAGTCGAGCGGATGGAGTTCGGTTGTTGGTCAGGGGGAGGGGGGCTTCTTTTTTAAGGTTATGTATGGTCTGTGCGCCCCTTCGTTTTTGAGCCGCAGTGCGCCAATGCTGCGCCCTCGGGAAAACTCCGGAAAGGCGACTCCAAAAATTGTTCCTGAAGTCCCGCTCTCCGGGTGCTCCACTTGATGCCACTGCCGCCGGCCAAACATTGCAGAGTCCGCCGAGATCACGAGCGTTCGAGTCCCGTCCCCCGGCTGCTTCGCGGGTTGCGTGCGTGTAGTAGTGTGTCCGCCCCCGTGTTGTTTGTGGTGTTTCCCGAGTCGGTCCACCCTCCGTCCGTCGCCTCCATTCTCGCTCCCCGCGCCGTGTGTGTGTGTACCCCCACCGTCGTCGTCGTCGTCGTCGTCGCAAACCGATCTACCAGCAAATTCAACACCACCACCACCACCGCCACCCTCCACCCGCATCACAACCACACAAAAATGCCTGCGAGGTTGGGTCTCAGCGCCGCCTTCCGGTCCCTGTCCATCCGGACAAACCAATTGCCTCAGAAGCAATCGATTGCCGCCGCCGTGCAGGCGCGCACCTACATCACAGATTCCGCCACTTCGTCGAGGCTACCACCCAGAGTCCAGCAACAACAACAACATAGGACACAACCATTCTCGACCGAGACCACCCCTTCTACCAACAGCAACAATGGCGACCTTGCACCACCAGTACAAGTCACCCCCGAGAACGCTTCTGCCCTGTCCCAGCTGTCCGAGATCGCATACGGTGTCAAGGCGGCCGACGTGTCGCTCGAGGGCCACAAGTACGGCTTGCCCACGCTGCCGCTGCCGTCGGAGCTGCACCACAAGTACCGCTACTCGGAGGTCGTCAACCACGCTACCAAGTTGCTTATGAAGGATGGAAAGCTGAGCAAGGCGCAGAGGGTACGGACGGTCCTCCCCCAATATACACTTCACTCCAACTTGGCCCACGGGCACCTCTACCACTCAAAACTACTATTGCGACAAGAAGAAAGCTAACACTACCCTTTTTTAACAACACAAATAGGACATGGCCATGATCCTAAACTACCTCCGCTCCTCGCCCCCTCCCAAACTCAACCCCGCGCGCCCCTTGGTCCCCGGCCACCCGCCTGCCTCGCACCTGCCGCTCAACCCCGTCGAATACCTCACGGTAGCCATCGACTCGGTGGCGCCCCTGATCAAGATGCGCGGCTACAAGGGTTTGGCCGGTGGTGGTCGGTCTCTCGAAGTCCCCCAGCCCATCCCGGCGCGCCAGCGCCGCTCCACGGCCTTCAAGTGGATCTTGGACGTGGTCAACAAGAAGCCCAGCAAGGGTTCTGGTAGGACCATGTTCGCGCACCGCGTGGCCGAGGAGATCGTCGCCGTCGTCGAGGGCAGGAGCTCGGTCTGGGATAAGCGGCTTTTGCTGCACAAGCAGGGCACGGCCAACAGAGCCAACTTGAACTCGCCGGCGTTGATGATGAAGGGCAAGAAGATGTGATTTGATTGACTTGACAACTTACTTGTTAAGAAAACAAATCAATAACAGAGAAAAGAAAAGCAAAACCAAGCTACCAGCCAACCAATCAGCCTATCCTCTGATTGACCTACCTACCGATGGCCTTTTTCTGTGTATACTAGTTTTGTGTGTGTGTATGGATATGTATGTTGCTTTGTTGTTGCTGCTGCCTCTGTGATAGAGAGACAAAGACGGGGAAGGCTCTGGGTTCATTTTGTGAAGCCAGGTGTCTTGTCTTTTCTGGTATTATGACGGCTGTGGCGACATTGATAGTAGCAATGGCGCTTGACTGACCATACTCTTGGGTTTGGAGATGACAGGCAGACATTACTACGTCTCACATGTAGCTACAACATTGTTTGGACAAAGATTATCAGTGAGCCTCAGCTTGGAGCGGATTCGGCCCAAGATATCGACACATAGGTCATGCCATCGGTATACGAGCCCTACATGATCTGAACAATGCGCCTTGTCGTATGATGAGATTGTTTGTTGTCTTCTCAGATGACTCCCTTGACGACTGTAAGAGCTCAAATAACGTACGTTTTGAATGGAGTAAAGAAGAGCCATCAACAAGAGCGATTCATGTTACGGGTGGTTTATTTTGAAGTTCACGGCGGGAGCATCAGGACCGTCAAGGAATCAAGAGGTTAGCTTCATATTCAGAGCCATGACATATGACCGACAACCTATTCGTGCTCTGTTTGTTTCCCACGTCATTTGTTTCCGTCTTGAGGGAGCTCCAACCATGTCGCTCAAGTGCCACAGCTAACCCTAACCACAGAACGATGTAACAAAAAGGGACCATGGTACAGGTACGCAAACATCCGTCACATGCGAGATTACGTCTTCTGGATAACCATGGGGGATTTGAGAAGTTTACTCTTGCTTTTGTTGTCCATATCTATGATATTCCAAGATATGACACGCAATTTGATGTCGTGGCTGAAGAAAGTGATCATCAGCAACTTGAACCATCGCTGTCTCTTGTGGAGCCGACGGCGGCGCAGCGCACGGTGCCCTGATTGGATCAAGAGATGTCTGACCGAGGTCAATGATGGAGCTCTCTAGCAAAAGCTCTCGAACGCAAAGTCCAGGTCCCCTTTCCAACGCCTGACTTGGAGGAGGCGGGAGCGGAGATCTTAGCGGAGGCAACAAATAACCTTAATACTTTATTGTAGATTTATTAGGGGTCCTATATCGATATTCACCTATCTTTTCATCTTCTTACAACAAATGTAATTGATGCAAGGCGGCGTTGGCCGACCACTCACTTCTTCTTATACCTGACATCTGCCCACTAACTGCATTCACCCAACTCGTATGATGACGGAATTTCAAAAGGGCAACAAACACCACCACCACCATCACCATCACAACAACAACAACAACAACAACAACACAGCAACAACGCCCAGACAGCACACAACAACCTGTCCCGCCCAGCGAGTTATCCCGTCGTCCAGGTTTCCGGGATATACCAAGCCCAGCACAATAAACACAGTGACGCTGCACAGCACTTGCCCAGCCCGCAGTTTGGTGGCACAAAGAGTGTCTTGGCTTCTCTTGAAGTGATGCTTCATTGCAGCATCCGTCTTCAAGCCCGTCGAGTCTTCTGATCGGCCGCAGCTTGGCATTACGGAGTCGGTGAATTAAGGAGCCTTGGCGAGACCCTTGGCGGCAGCCGCCAACAACAGCAAAGGCCGGGAGCGAAAGAAGGAAAAAAGAGCTTCGATCACAGTCTGCCAGCGACACTACGGCAGCCCAGTCGCCCCGCAACATGTGCATGATCGACTGAAGGTCTGCTGCAAAAAGCAACCAAGGGGGGACGCTTGAATTCCGCACCCAAGACCTAGAACCCGAAGACCCGAGCCTAGCCTACCAGGGACAATCCCTATGGTAGCATTTTGCCAGCATCCTAGGAGCAAGTACCTTAGCTGGAGGTGTGGTGAAGCAGGAGGTTTCCCCGACCACAAAGTTGAAAAACGTCGCAGCCTCCCCAGTCATCCATCTCCCCTCTCTCCTCCTCCTCCCTTCTTCCTTCTGTCCCTTTCCCTCGGCACAACACAATGCTGGTTCGGCATATTGCGAGCTTGAACTATCGCCCTCCTGTCGTTATTCTCCCACGCTGACGCACGCCGCCCTTACCTACCGTATAACGGCCACACACCGCCGCCGCTACACGACAATCGTCATCACCTAGAAGGAATCTTCACACATCCTTTCACACGTCCAAATCCGAACCGAAACCAACGAAACCGCTGCTCGAGACTGCATACAACAACATCAACATCGACAGAGCTATAGCAACGACCTTTCATCCTTACCGAATCCATATCCTCTTACCAAAAAGATTGATCGAAAATACACCCCAGGTCATCACCGGTATCGCATCGAAGCTCGCCCACCATGGCGCGCCAACAACCCCAAATCATGTCGATGGAGGCCATGTTAGATGAGGAGCGGAGAGAAGTCCTCGCCCTGTTGGAAGGAAGCAACGGCCAAGGAGGATCGCGTTCTCGAGCTGCAAGTACGTTCGAAGGCTGCTCGCCATCACCCTTCACCACGCCACGAACCCCCGTGCGCAGCATGCTAGATATTGGTGATGACCACCTCTCTCCTAGCTCCCCATCCCCAATACCCCCTCCAATCTCCCCAGTCCTCTCTCATGCTAAGACCGCCTCACCATATTTAGCCCCGGTACGAAGCATGCTCGACATCGCCCCTGGCCCGGCAAAACCTGTCCGCAGTATGCTCGACATCCCGAGCGCCACCAGCTCCAGGACGCCACTCAGCAGCCCCAGCTCGCCTGTAGAACCCAAGTACAACAACGGCCAGCACCCACGCAGCATGTCGGATGCAGGAATGAAGCCGGCCGATTTCGGTCCCAGGGCCTCGGCGCGAAACGACCCGATGAACAGCTACCAGTTCGGCGACATTGTTACCAACCCCAACCACACCGGTCAAGCCCTCCCCAAGCGAGTTACACAGGGCGGAAAGCGCCAGAGTTCGTCAATGGCTGAAGTTTTGAGGGGTAACGATGTCAACAGTCTGGGTCTTCCCGGTGAGAGGGGACGCCACGCCTCGCTTTCCGGCCCCAGCGTCTCGACGGCACGACCCTCGAACAAATCCAAATCCAAGTCGCCGCATGGCCGCACCGGTATGCGCTCCAAGTCGCCCCACGAATTGCTGGCCGAGCGACAGCTTAGCCCTGCCGGAAGGGCGTTGCTCGACGACACGATGGATTACAAAATGCACACCGCGTACAGACATCTGTCGGATGCAGCTCTTGTTAGGTCGGGAGGCAATCTGGCAGAAGTGACACTACGAAAGAAACCGGACGATACGCCTGGAAGTGGGAGATTGGTTAAGGACTACATGAGCCCGGATGGCGACCCGTTGGTGGAAGACAGTAGTGAAGACAATGGCAGCTCGTCCGACGACGAGTCAGATAGGGGCAGGAAAGCTGCCCGGAATAATACTGGAAACCAGGCAAAGCAACTTCCGGAAGCTGCGCAGGGAAACAGACAGGTTAAGAGCTTGTTGGCTGCGGCAGAGGAAGAACGTATGTTCAAAGTCCTCCCTTGTTCAGGTTGCGGTGCGAGAGACTTGGCTAACGGTGTTGATGGCGCAGGCATTCAGGTGGAAAAGCAACAGCCTCAGTACAAGTACCGATCCCTTCTCGACGAACCCGCGATTACGGTAACTGGGCCATCAGGGCGAACTCGTAGGTCTGGAGTACACCCTGCAACGAGCTTCGATCTCCCGCCCTCTGGATCTCGCACGCCTATCGATTCGGATACCGAGGCGGATCTTACCGATATCAAGCGTGCCCAGAAGCTGTCGTTTGCCATGACCCAAATCATCAGCCAGCCCGAGGTACACCGAACTATCCAGATCATCACGCGTGGCGAGTACTCCAAGCTGGTTCAGGAGACGCAGGACGAGCACAACAACCCACGCAAATATCTAGTCGCCACCGACCTCAGCGAGGAGTCGACACACGCTCTGGAATGGGCTATCGGCACAGTTCTCAGAGACGGCGACACCCTCATAGCTATCTACTGTGTGGACGAAGAAACGGGCATCCTCGGCGCCGACGGCAACTCGCTCGCAACCGGCATGGTCCCCGACGATCCCAAAGCCATGAGAGAGGCAGCCACGGCGCTCGACAGAATGGCCAACAGCAAGAGCGCCATACAGAACGGAGGAGGGGCGGGCACGCTCTCTCCCTTGGCAGCATCAAGCATGGACGCATCGGGACTGCTAGCAACAGGCAACAGCGCATCGGCGATTGGCGAGGATCCATCACCGACGCCGTCGCACTCGAGCCGGGAGCGCAGCAGGGCCGAGGAGGAGAGGTACCGCGCGGTTCAGGAGATCAGCGAGCGAGTAACCAAGTTGTTGCGCAAGACGAGGTTGCAGGTGCGGGTGATTGTGGAGGTGCTACATTGCAAGAACCCGAAGCATTTGATCACGGAGGTGATTGATTTTGTGAACCCGACGCTGGTGATTTTGGGGAGCAGAGGAAGGAGTGCGCTCAAGGGGTATGTATTTTTCTTTCTTTTCTTGTTTCTTTTTTCTCGTCGCTTCGCTTGAATTTATCCGGTGCTAACGTGACTGTGATTTGTTGCTAGTGTCATCCTCGGCTCCTTCTCCAACTACCTCGTCACCAAGAGCTCGGTCCCTGTCATGGTGGCCAGGAAACGCCTCAGGAAGCAGAGCAAGTACAAGAGGCTGCCGTCGACGCACCAGGTCAACAACATCAATAACCCGACGGCGAGGAGCTTGGCTCGCGCAAAGATTGATTAGAAATCGGCGCCGGGTCCTTTGGGCTGATTGAGTTGACCTTGGTCTTGACCTGTTTGGTAGATGGGTTACACGTATATGCCCGACTATGGTTGGGAGTTTAGGTTTGGAAAGGTGGTTATAGTTGGGGAGGAAATGAGGGCGGTGGATGTAATGGGGCAACAAGTCGTTTAACTCCACTCTACTAGGACAATTGAAAGATAATGGGACAAAACCAACCAGAAAAGAAAGGAATAAAAGCGTACCCAGTATCAAATAATTGCAAAGGAACTGAAGTTTGGCTCGCCAAGGCAGGTAACGAAGGAAACTGGCGATATGCAAAGTGGTTACGAGGTGGTGGTGGTGAGGTTATGTACTCAGCTGGGATTCAGCGATCGTTTTTGGAGTGGAGTTATACAAGAAAGGGACTCAAAGTAGGGTCGATACGTACCTTGAAGGAAATTATCTCATATTCTCAAACTTGAATGTGCTCTTAGTTGTAAGCAAGATATATCAGTTCAGATTTTCACCCTGTGGTACAACTGTTGACAGATCTCTATACGAAAAACACAGGAATCAAGAAACCAGCAATAGAATGATGATGACGATCTAACAATGTAGATAGAGTCCAAGGGTGGTACCGAGGTCACTTCCGTTATTACTCTAGGCTGTCTTTCTTATCTCGACGATCTTTTTCCGTTACTCTTGTTACATTGTGGTCACTTGACAGGATCTAAAAGATGAAGAGTGCTTCCACTTGGCCAACCGAGAATTGCCCTGTCCCTTCCTTTCTTTCCCCTATCTCTTCGTCTTTTTCATCCTATATTGCCGCCTCGTTACCTTGCCTTTATTTTGGTATACTTTGGATTTACGTGAGAAGACGTGAGATTATGAAGATGAGGAGGCCTTGGATAACCGAGAATTGCCGTATCTTTTCTTTGCCCACACTCTCTTTTATGCTGTTGCACTCACTTCTTCACCTTGGGTCATTTTGGTTCACCACGTGAGAAGACCATGAAGCAGTGCTCAGCCATCGTCAGCTGATAAGGGAAACCGTACCCTTGTTGGACTGTGTGTGTGTAAAGGGGGGGTATGATCGGATACTGGACAAGGGGTGTTGTGTTACACAGTGAGTGAAGGTATGATGTATGTATCGGTCGGTGGTGCTTCAGTGGTACCGAAGCCATCTGCTTCTCAGGAGTCCAACCAGTAACATGTTACCCTTTCCATAATGTCTCCCTCTCTCGTATTAAGTCATTTTCTCTCTCATGTTATCACCCGAGAACTGCTTCATTTCTTGTGTAACTCTTCTTTCCTTCGGAGTCCGTCCGTCGTTACCTACATTGTGATGGAGGGGGATGGCGAGACTCCGTCCTATCAGTACACTAGGTTATGGATAATTCCAAGAAGCGGGGCGATATGTAGCCGACGGGACTGGACACCTCAGTGGAGCGACACTGACATATGCCCCACTCACATGACGACGTCCGTCGGTCCGTTGGACGGACGGCAACGGTTGGCTGGTTGATCCACTTGGATGACGCTTTGCGTTTTGGCAGACGGATGATGGAAATGAATGAGTGGCGGTCGAAATATGCATTTTGTGTGTATGGTATGGAGGCTGTGGTTATAGAACAGAAATAGAGGTCAAAAGGGAGACAGGATGGCAGAAGGAAAAGAAAAAAGAAAAGAAAAAGGGAGGAAAAGACGGGAAATGGAAGGGAGGAATGATCCCCAAACTGAATTCCGGAACCAGTTCTCTCAACGGTCCAAACAAATAAGACGGACGGGGAGACGGACGAGGAGACGGACAGAGTTAAAACGATTCGACAAACTGTGATGCGGTGAAACACCACTTTGTAGACACTAATCGCCCAATGAGAGTGTGTTGCTATCCTCCCTTTGCATCTGTAGCGAACGAATCAACAAGAAACGTAAACAAACGGAGAGAGTCTGGTGGGGTGTTGTTATGTGTGTGTCTCACGGGAGGTTCCTCGTCCAGCCATTTCGTTTTAGATGGATGATAGATGCGCATGTGCGTGAGTACCGTTGACGGGTTGACCATTGCCGTTGTGTTGGTGTGGTGGGGAGGACGAGAAAGGAGAAGTCGAGAAGAGAGTGGAGTTGGAGGGGACTGGAGGGGACGACCATCCATATGCAAGCACTTTAACGGTACCTCTCTCACAACCTAGGTCCATCCCATCCACCACCACAAATCCACAGCATCATCCCAGAGTTGCCCCATCTTTTCACCTCGACATCTCAAGACACCAGGTCCACCACATCCACCAAAGGACCAACATATCTTGATCAAACCACCACGACTACCCCCGGCGCATACTCAGCAGAGCCAGGCGACCACGATAGCAACTTGTTAGGAAGAGCGCCAACCCGTCTTCTCCAAGCGCACGCAGGCAATTGGCTTCAATCGGTCTTGCGACCATTGCGATTGCTGCCTTGATCCGATGCAGTCACTCTTCACCGTCAACAACAACGTATCACTTATCAGCCTAACCATTGCGCCTAGCGCCTGGGTCGCCTCTCTGGTCGTCCTCCTCTTCTTTCTCTACTTTTACCTGCCCCAACTCGCTTCACTAAAGGCCTTGTTCTTCCGCGTCAATTTCCTCGACAAAGCCAAAGGCAGCCATCGCGAACATCAGGTTGGCGCATACTCGACTGCGCCTAGAGACCCACGATATCGAGAGGGGATTGAAGAGATAAACCGTCGAAATTGGAATCGCAACTATTATCAGCATCATCAGTATCGCGACTACGACGACGACGACGACTACAACTATCAACAATATCAGTATCAGCAACAGTACTATCCAGACCACGACGGCGCGCAAGGGATAGAAAGAAAGGAACTACATTACCGACAACGTCAACAGAAAGCCATCACCGATAAGCAACTTCCGGCGCTGTTAGACTTCTTTGGCAGGAAGAAAAGCAACGACAGCAACATTACCGGTGACGGCATCAGTCCCACCAACACTCCAAAGAAGTTAACCAAAGAAAAAGACAAGGAAAAGAGTGGAGGACTGTCATCGTTCGGGCGCAAGATCATCTACCGCACTAGCAGAGATTCTTCGCCGAGTCCAGTCACCACCACCACCAGCAGCAGCAGCAGCAGCAGCAGCAGCAGCGCGCGCCACGTCATCAGCTACGGCCCGCGCCCAATCTTTGCCAACAATGACAGCGGCAACGGCGGCCCCGCCGAAGAACCTAGGCTACCTCGACCATCTTCTCGACGATTCACTGGAGGACTTCGAGCACTGTCACTCGCTCCCAGTAAGCCGCTCCAACAGCCGATTCTTCAGCATCCCCCTCCCGACTACTTCGGCCAAAGGCGAAACTCCGCACCCCCAGCATCCCCACCAGCAGGCGACACCGTTCGGGTACCCCTCAGTGCACTCGGGTTTCCGGAGCGACGACACGGAGAGCGACATGAGCGACCAGGAGGCGGATGGCGGGGAAGCGTCACACGGTGGCTACAGCCCGCCAGCCTGGAGGCGCCTCGGCAACGGCGACCGCAGCAGCGGCTTCTGGCGCAAGGCTAATTCGCATCTCAATGACATCGACCCGCTCTTGTTGAACGGGTTCGGCGGTCTCGGCGGCGGACTAGGGAACGCCGGATGGTCAAGGGAGTTCGAAACCAGTCCCGAGTATGATAGCATGAATGAAGACGATATGGACCAGGACGCGATCCTGCAGAAAGCCATCAGGACAAGGTTACCAACGGGAAGCCTGAGTCCCGAAAAGGAGAGGAGTCCGGAACCAGAGTATGCGCGGCGTCAACAGTTGCAAAAGCAGGCCGAACTGCGCCAGCAGCAGCAGCACCAAAGGTTAGCGCCGGTAATCGAGGAAGACGATGTCAAGATCAAGGAAGAACCGATGGAGGAGGATGCGGGCATGGTTTTGAGGGGGTTACCTCCTCGTAAGGGCCCTGACAACTGTTCGTTCTCTTTTTTTGATTTCTTTGTTCCCTTTCATCGTCCACCACCCACCTTCATAGTCCCAACAAATCAAAGATCCATCATGACATAAAAGTAAGACACCGTCTGAACCACGGAACCACGGCTAACTCCGTCACTTTTCACTCGTTTGTAGACTTCCGCTTTGCGGTCAGGGCAGAAGTCCACCAACGCACAGAACCCATTGAAACAGCCGTTGCTTTCCTGCGCAAATGGCTCGGCCCGCTAACCAGGTCATGGTCATCCATGTTTGTGTCCGGGCTCGTAGCCATTCTTTCCTATGCCGCCATGCGCTCGCTCTTCCAGCCGGCGTCTATGAGCCCCGTGCCTGATCTCGTCAAGGTGGCCGGTGTGGCGCGCTCGTTTGAGCCGCTCATCTACTACTCCGAGAACGGCATCCAGCAAGTGGGCGACCTGCAAGCGACGGGCGTGGCGGTGTGGGATCTAGGCGAGAGTGTTAGGAGCAGTAACCTCACTTCGGCACCGATTATCGTCAAAGAGCTGGATGAGTTGAGCGAGAGTCTCAAGACGCTGGCTATCGAACTAACAAAGTTCTTTGCAAACGTAGATGGCGATATCGATGGGTATGTCCATCCCCTTTCGGTTTCTTCTTTTTTCCCTCGACTAACAGTCCCAAAGCATCCTAATAGTAATGGACTGGGCCCGCCGCGAGCTCTCCCAGCTCCAACACCTTCCCTCCCCGCCCCTCTCCTCCTTCTTCGACAACATGCACAACCTCCTCTCCACCCTGGGCATCCTCGAAGACCCCTCAACCTCCCAACCCACCCGCCTAGGTCTAATCGCCACCTCCTTGTTCGGGCCCTCTACCCCTCAACGCACGCGCACCACCCTCCAGCGCACCTTCAACGAGTTCCTCGCCGTGCTCGAAGAAGCCATCACCAACGAGCTGCAACACTCCCTCGCCATCTTTGCCCTGTTCGAAGCCATAGACCACCAGTTCCTCAACCTCGCCCGCACGGTCGTCCGCGAGTCGTCGCTGCAGGAATCCCTCCACTCCGACCTGTTGTCGTCCCTCTGGACGCGCATCTTGGGCGCCAAAGCGTCGGACATCCAGAAATACGAACGCAACCGCCTTTTGCTGCTCAACGTGCGCGAAAAGACGGTCAGGAACAAAGGGATCCTGGTGGAGCACAACCATAAGCTGCTGGCGCTGAAAGCGAGCCTGGAGAACTTGCGGAGGAAGCTGGTTTCCCCGCTGGTGAGGAGCGTGAATAGCTCGACACTGACGATCGACGAGCAGATTCGGGGGTTGGAAGATGTGGGCGTTTATCTGGAGGGGGTGAGGACGAGGCAGAAGGGGAAGCTGATGGAGATGTTGTATGGTGGGGGCAGTTATAGGGCTGGGAGCACTCTGGAGGGACAGCAGCAGCAACAACAGTATGGGGGGTATGGGGAGCAGAGGGAAGTGAGGTTGGTTGCTGATGCTGGTGGCCATCATGGGAGTGGGAGTCACGGGGCTACGAGGAGTATGCATGAGGGGCATAGGGGGGAGCAATGAGTGTGGGATGGGATGAGTTTGGCTGGAGAGGTGTTTTAGGTTTTTGTATGGATGGATGGGTGACAAGGTGTTATCGCATGGTATGGTATGGTATGGTATGGAATTGGCATTGGATGGATGGATGGCTTGGAACAGAGACGGCGGGAACATCAGCATACTCGGTGCTTGAGGTGTACTTGGTGTACTAGGGTGTTTTGGGGTGAACCGGATAGGGCTTTGGCTACACCGGAGCATTGGTGGTCTGGCTTTTGTGCTTTACGGTAAGTGAAAGGGCCGGCTGGTCTGCTTTTCATCATCATGGACTGGATTGGTGCTCAAGGTCTATTTGACTGTTTTGTCTGTTTTTTTTCCTTTTTCATTATTTCTTACTGTTGACAGCATTATTGGACATTCACTCATTTGATTATGGATACTACGGAGTTCAAGTGCCTTGGGGGTACAATGTGGGCAAGGAGACTAGGCGTCGGTGTACGGTGGCGTCAGTGTATGGTCGGTGACGGGGTTCACATTGGTGGTTAGGTGTCTTGTCTCTTGGGCTTCGGCTTCACAGCCCTTTGGTCTTGGTCTAGTCTAGTCTAGGTCTATAGGCAAAGTAGGTAGGCGTTTCACTCTGCTGATTCTATTTAGTTTTACTTGGAACCCTTCCACTTGTGAATTGTGAAAAGCAACGAATGGGTTAAGTGATACTTCGAATTACTATAGGATATCATTTCATAATCATCGTCATTACCCTCTCCTCCCCCGTTGTCATCATCATCATTAAATGTGTTGAAACATCCAAACAACCCAACAACTCCAACTCCACGCGCAAAGCAACCACCTCTTTATCCCCCTAAGAAACGAACCCTCACCCATTTCCCCCAATCATCATTTGCTTACTGAGGACTAGCCCTCTTTTCGACAGGCATCACATCCTCTGCCTCCATCATCTCCTCCCCCTTCCTCAACCCCAGCTGCCTAGTATCATACCCATTCTCCTCCAGAAAAGTCCTGAACCTCGCATCCTCCACTTGAATCGTATCCTGTCCAATGTGTGGTATACAAAACAGCACCAACGCGGCACTCAACACACAGAGTGAACTCGACACCCAAAAAGGATACTGCGCCGCCAGTCTCTCATCCCCACCGCCTGCCTTCTCGATGTATGGGAAAACCCAGGTGCCCACAAATGCACCAATCTTGCCCACGGCGGCTGCCAGACCGTAGTATTGTCCCCTGATACCTGTCGCGCAGGTTTTCGCGGCGATAAGTCCGATGTTGTTTCCTGGTCCTAGCTCTCCCAGAGATTGGAAAATACCGTAGACGACAGCGAAGGCTGCCACCCTAGAAGGTTGGGCGAGAGACGAGTAACAAGCGGCCATTATGAAGCCCACGATCGCCTGTAGGAAGACTCCCAAAGCCAAAGCGTAGCGGGGTCCCAACAGGTCAGAGACGGGCGCGCCGAGCATCGTGCCGGGGATGTAGAAGAGGTTGATCACGGTATTCCAGCCGAAGATGGTCGTCAGGGAGGATCCCGCTGGATAAATATTCGCGACGATTTTCGGTGAGTAAATCCCAAAACTGTACGCTGAGAAATCATAGATGAACCAGATCAGCGACACAATAAACAGTCTGAACCCGTAGAATTTCAGGACAAGTCGGTAAGGCGTGCGAGCGTGTTTCATGCTGTTCTTTTGGAATTCTTCTGGTTCTGACACAAACAGGCGGAGGACGAAGAGGACCAAGGGGAAAACGACGCCGATTCCGAGAGAGGTGCGCCAGATTGTCGACAGGTGCTTGTTGTCGCAGGCGGCGGATACGACGTAGGGGACAAAGGCGCCGATGACAAAGCCCCAGTCGATCATGGAGTTGGTGAACAGGATGAACCACATGTTGCGCTGGCCGGATTTAAGCTCGCCTGTGTTTTCGGCGCAGCCGACGGAGCCGGCAGGGTATTCGCCTCCTATGCCGACGCCGACCTTTGTAATGTGGGGTGTTAGTTTGGTGGCGATGCGGAAGAGGAAGGGGAAGGGAAGGGAAAGGGAGGGAAAGGGGGAAGAAATGGGTAAGGACTTACGAAAAAGCGCCAGGCAGTCAAGATGTTGAACATGCCAACCGTGTCGCCCTTGTAGTAACTTCCTGCGGCGAGGGCGGCGAAGATGATGAGGATGATGGTTGAGACTAGGAGGGAGTTGGTTCGCGACCATTTATCGGATCTGTTTTGTTTCCCAAACGTCAGCTCTTCACTTTTTTCATGTCACTAGTTCCTTTCAAGGACAATGAAAAGAAGAAAACTCACGAATATCCAAACAACAACATCCCCACCACCGTTCCAGCAAACGCAATATCGCCCACATACTTCTTCGCGTTCGAGTTTCTCCAGACGTCCTCGTACTCTCGGTCTAAGATGGTGACGACGGAACCGATGACCTGTAGTTCCGGGGTTCTTGTCAGTTCTTTTTTTCTTTTCCCTTTTTCTCTTCTTCATCTTTCAAATTTGCGACAGACACAGACAGGTTCCGCTTTGCGTGCGCAAAGTGTAATTCCGCTTTAAGACAGGCAAGCAAGGATGAAAAGACACTGAAAAGGAAAGAAGAAAAAAGACATACATTATTGATGTAGCCATCCGAAAAAAGTCCAGCGCCACAAGCAATCACCGGAATGAGATTCTTCCAGTTCGTCTTTCCTAGCGTTTGTCCTTCATGCTGGGTGATGGTGGTGGTGTCTTGATGATCGACGGGTTGCGCAGAAGCCTCAGATTCGGCCTTGCGCCGGCGGCCGAGTCCGAACATTGTTGTTGCTTGCACAGGGACGGAATGTGTATAAGTTGACGGGATAAGGTAGGGTATACTTCGACCTGGTTGATACCTTGGGATGTTTGAGAATCGTAGGATTGGTAGGAAAGGAGGAAGGGAAAGAAGTGAGAAGGACAAAGAGAAGAAGAAAGAGGTTGTCGCAAACTTTGGTAACCTAACCTAAACGCTACCCTGAAGCTACTCGATTAGCTACTAGCTAAGCTCAGCTCACCAAGGCTACAGAACCGAGGCAACGGGACTTGAACAAAGAAGGAAAGAAAAGAGGACAATCGCAGGGTCGTGAACTCAAGAAGGAGCGGAATTGAATCAGTGGCGGACGGACGGACTGAAAGGTGGGTTGGTGGGGGACCGGGTCCTCCTCGCCAGGAATCTTGCAAGTGCTTTCATATCCATCATCATCCTTTTCTTTTGTTTTTCGAATATCGGCATTCCGCTTTCGGTACAAGTTTGAGAGCCCCAGAGTAAAAAAGAAAAAAAAAATGATGGATGGGAAGGCTGGTAACTTCCCTGGCAGCATGGCAACTCTCCGGCAGCACCATAGCAGACGATAGTTACCCTGCGCATAACGTACATAGAGGTAGTTATAGTTGCAATGCAGCGTTCCACAACCTTCACGAGCAGGTAGGGGTGTTGAGGAAAGTTGACCAAGTCTCCTCAGTCCTCGCTTCCAACAACAACAACAATAAATACCCTTTGGGTTTTCACGATAACGAATCCTTTGAAGTACATAGTGTAGAAATAAATTCAATTAGGAGCCCCAAAATCATCGCTTGCATCTTCTTCCTCTGCTCTTTCCCTCCCGCCATCCATTCAGTTCGACTCGGGGATGTATCTGATAAGACATTCCAAAGCAAGCTCCCAACGAAAGCATGGAACCCCTTGTTTCTCCCCACAAAGCCCACATTCCCGTCTTTCCGCGAAAAAGCTCCATTCAAGATTTTCAGAGACTCCTCTTCTCCACGTGGAGAGAGATCTCAAGCAGCTTTGTGGATCCCGTCGTTTTCCTCTCTCTTGTTTGAAGATCTGCTTCCTTCCTTCCTCCCTCCCGCCTTTTTCTTCCTTTCCCTTTCCCTTTCCCTTTCGTTTCACACCTTTCTCACCCAGCCCGACCTTCTTCAGTGTTCCCAATCTTATCTGGGAATCTGGGAATTTCCCGTCACGCGGACACCTCGTGGCTTCTTGTGTGACCAAAGTCCAGGTGACGTTGCCCTGCATGAAGGCTTATTTGCAGCTTGAGAGGGTGCCCAGGCAGGATGCCTTAATCAGATCGGGGATAGCGCTTTATAAAAGCAGTGTGGTGGGTGTCAAGCTTTCAAGGCGTTTTCTGGGCGGCGTTCGCCGAGGGTTACTCGTCAGGGCTCGAATCGCCTCCTAGACCAATGGCGCAGCCATTGGTCAGGCGGGGTTAATCGCAAAATACCATCAATTCGCAAAAAAAAAGGGTACATAGAACCCCCGCAAAATTACTAGCAAAGCAATGTCGCTCAGTTTACGTACATATGCGTTCTTCGTGCCACCCCCTTATTTGAAGGGGTGTTAAGCTATGGCAGTTGAATTGCTGTGACCCTATAACGCGGTTATAAGGCACACAAAACTATGTAGGTAAACAATTGGAATGATACGATATTCTGATGTGCAATTTACGATATTTGGGGTTGCGTATGCATGTATAAGAAATATGCTGTGCAAATGAGTTACCTCGATTTACTAGTAAAAAGGTGTGCGGGGGAAGTACCCCTTTTTTTGCGAATTGATGGTATTTTGCGATTAACCCCGCCTGACCAATGGCTGCGCCATTGGTCTGGGAGGCGATTCGAGCCCTGACGAGTAGTTGTGGTGCTTGTCACTGTCTTGTCCGAAGCTTATTTAGCGCTGTCCCCCGCGGTGCTCGGCGCTGTCAGGCTGTGGGATGGCTTGGATGATAGGTACCTAGCGGGTTGTGGGTGCCGGGAGCCGACCTCTTTTCGAGTTCACCAAGTTCACTTCATCAAGTCTGAAATTTGGAACTGAAGATAACTTTCGAAATCGAATGTCAATACCTCGCGAAAACAAAACAAAACTTGGCATCATTTGAAACCAAAAGCACTGTTGGCTCTAACTGATGCACACTCACCAAGCTCACCACAACACGGTGCCGAACTACCGTAGGATTCGACGCCGGCAAGGTAGCCTTCGGTACTACCCCAGGGCACACGAGCATCTTCCCAATTCGGAAGTCTCCGAATGGCATCACAGACGGGCCTTGGCGTTGCTGGCGTTGATGGCGTCGACATCTCATCCATGGGATTACGTTGCACCGTATTGTTCTAACTACAAGAAATTGTTGCATCTTTTTCTCTGAAGGTCTGAACAAAGTGATGGGTATCGTTCATCTATAGCACTTATCTACACACCTTTCCTGATGTAACTATGGACAGGCACCACTACTTAGCCCCACGGCGCCTTTGTAACCGCAAACTGATTACTTGCGGTCCCCGGCGTCCCGCTCGGGAACGAATCCGGCGGCGGAGGTCCTGTATTCGGGGCCTCCCGGCCCTCCACTAGGCTTGTATGGCGTGAACCTATTCGCCGCAGATGGTCCAACTCCCGCTCCCGCTCCCGCCCCTGTTGGTCTTGCCCACGGTGCGGCCGTCATCGGTGGAGCCATGCCAGCTCCAGCACCAGGTGCCCGAGTAGGAGCTTGAGCCCAAGGCGCCGCTGTCCCTGGAACCCCTCCAGTACCCAAAGGTTTCTGAGCCCAGGGCGCTGTCGTTCCTGGACCACCGCCGCCAGCGACACCGGGTGCCCGAGTTTGAGCCCAGTGTGCCGCCGTCCCCGACGGTCTCTCAGTGGGAGTCTCGACACTCCCCGTAACCGCAGCCGAAGCAGCCGAAGCAACCGGCTGGTTCTGCATATGCACGCTCTGCGCAGGTATTCCCGCCTCCGGGTCCTGTTCCCACTGAAACAGGCTTCCAAAGGGAAAATGCTGCACGACGGGGAACTTGCTCAGCACCTCTGCGTTGAACATCTTGATCATGCCCTTGTTGATCTTTCCCCAGCCGTCCTTGATGCCCGACACGTCAAAGAGGATGGGGCTGTGTTCCCAGAAGGGGCCCTTCTTGACGTCGTTGATGAAGCCGATGGCGGAGAAGTACATGTTTTCGGTGCGGTGGCGCTCGACGGCCGTGGGCTTGGTGATGTCTCCCGGCTTGGGAGCGTTGGGGACAGAGCCCTCGAGGGGCGTGGGTTCGTTCGGAGAGGAGATGGGGCGGGTATATTGGGCTGAGCCGAAGATATAGGGGACGAAGGAGTGGTCGTCGAGACCCCAGACGCCGTGGGAGCCGGCTGGTTCGAGCGTGTAGGTTAGGATTAAGCGGCGGATGACGCCGAGGTAGCTGTTGAGTATTCGTCAGTAACGTAAAGATGCAAGGGAAAGGGGGTAAACATACGGCTCAACAACCCCCAACACGATCCTCCTCTCCACCTCCCCATCCTCGTCATTCTCCTCTCCCTCAAACCCTCCCATCTTCCACAGTCCACCAAGGAACATGATAAAGCTCAACTCATGTCCCGTCCCGTAATCCAACCGTTGCGCACTTCCAAACCCACCCAGGAAATACGCCTTGAGTTCTTCCAAAGCTCCCACAACCTCTTGTTTCTGCTCCTTTGCCTTTTTATCACCATCACCATCACCATCACCATCTCCTTCTGTCTCCGTCTCTGTGCCGTCCTCCTCCTCTCCTTCCTCCTTGGTGGTGGTACCCGCAGAAGCCTGCTCCCACCTCAAAACCCCACCAGGCAAGTACTCCCTCAACAACCCATCCGCCCTCTGCTCCAAAATCTTATACCACGTCCTAAAGCTCACATTACCGAACCGTCTCGGACCAGGATCAGGTGGCGCCTCGTCAATGATTGCTTCCACCTTTTTGAGTAAACGCTGTAGCTTCTGTATCGATTCGGGCTCCTCTTCCTTAGCTTCACCCCCCTTGGGTAGAGGGAAAGTCTTGATCTCCTCCTTTGGCTGCTCGTCCTTCTTCTTGCGTAGTGATTGGAGTTTAGCAGCTAGTGCGTCTTTGGGTGGCTCGCTCGGTTCGGTCTTTTGTTCGTCTTTGATTTCGGGTGTCGAAGTTGTTGTCGTGGGAGCTCCAGCTGCGGTAGACTTCTTGATGCTTCTGGGGACCAGAGCGTGGTTAAGCTGGAGGATCCAAATGCCGATGTCGCGGTAGGCTTTGGAGGTGAGGAACTGAGAGACGTCGGGGCCTTCGTTGATGCGCTTGGCTGGGCGGAGGAAGCGGTGGGAGGGGTTGAGGATTTCGAGCTTGGGGAGGGGTGGGAGGCTTGTTGGAGAGGAGGAGCCGGCGGGAGGTCCCGGGGATTTGAATGCTGGATCCATGATGGCTGTCTTTCGCCCTTGAGAACGAATGTGTGATTTGACTTTTTGTGATTTATGCTGTTGTTGAATTCGTTGTTTGGAGGTTGTTAGGTGGGGGAAAGAGCTAGTATCGGAGGTGCCCGCTGTTCCTTGTATGAGTTGGGCGCCGATAAGCGCTGGACCCCACTGTCGTCATAGGGGTTAAAGGGGAGCAGATTGGCGGGAAAGGGTCCGCTGGGGAACACTCCATGTGGGCGTAAACAAAGTCCCCGAGGCTCAAGAAAGAGAGCACATCATAAATATACTATTTCATCCAATGGTGTATCAAATACTGCTTGCTAAGGTATGACGGAATACCACGAAGCTACAAAGTTTGGAGATTGTAACATGTCTTGCATTTGGCTAATCTAAGTACCTCTCCCCTTCCGCTGGGAATGTATGATGCAATCCATGTCGCTTTTATGAACCAACAAATCCCGAGACATCATTGCGTCTCCATCTCAGCCCGGTCCCATCCCGGATTCGCAATCTTGTGTTCTTCCGTTTCTCCTTTCTTAAGGTCGGTTGCCCATGCTACTCTAGCAAGTTTTATTCTTCGCCGACCTTCTTCCTCTGCCATCTGGCATCGACAAATCCTTTCCCGTACATATCTATTAAGATATTATCTAACTCCAAACCATGGTATTCGCTTTTGCGCCTCATCGCCAAGTCGTTATCAAGTCATTGTGCTGTTCCTAGCGCACCTCCACTCCGGGCGACCCTCCAACTCCAAGGCCGATGCCCTCCTCTGGCACATACAATGTTCCTAGTCGCTCATCCAGCCAACGCGCCAGCTCCTCCACTTGCCTCCTCATCGCCCTGACACTCGATGCCGATGGGCCCCGGGCGGCTGCCGTGGCGTTGTTAACCGCATTGGTGTTGCTCCCTTGACTGGTCGATGCAGACGGCGCCGTAGTGTTGGATGTGCTAAGGGGCGTGTTTTCCCCCGAAAGGTCCGCCTCCCTCTTCGACCTCGCCGATGTCGCTGACGATGATGTAGGTGTCCGATGTGGCCCCGCGCGCAAGGGCAGGTGATGTTGGTGACCGGGGTCAAGGTGTGGTGTCGGCGGCCCCTCCCCGTTCGCTTCCGTCTCCCCTGGCTGTTTCGCATTGCCATGCCCTTCTTCACCACCCATGCATATAAACAGCATACCGCACCTCAGCCTCCTAATGACAAACACCAGCCCGTTGTCCATTTGCACCGTGACTGCCTGTCCAGGCACTGGCCGCGCCCTTAGCCCGCCGCCGCCGCCGCCTGCTGCGCCCCTCCTCGTTGTCCCAACTGTGCTTTGACTAGCTGTGCTCCCTGTTGGACTCCCAATGACTTGGTGGTCCTCTGCACTATGCGCGTCTCCACCGCCACCGTATCCAGAGCCTGATGGGTGATGGAGCACCCAAAGCGAAGCGGCCACGGCGCATTGTCGCCTCAGCGCACCGGCACTCAGCCCGTTGCTTGCATGAGCAAGCAGCTTCCCCCCGGGGGTGGTCAGCGCCGCTGTTCGGACGTATGGCGAGAGGTTTGCGTGGAGGAAAGCGGTGACGCGCTTGGTGAGGAGCAGAGGCGGGGGAGGAGGCATCAAGTTGCTGATCGCCGCTGTAGGCGCCGGAGTGGGGTCTGGGGTCGAGGAGAAGGGTGGTGGAGCGCCGGCGCCAGGGGCGGTTGGAGGTGACATTGTCGGGGTATGTGTGAGAGCGATAGGTCGCGGTAGGGTTATGCGCCGAGTATTCGTTCGTGTAGATGAGGACGGCTTTTGTTTCGACAAAGGTGTGATGTTTGGGAACAAAGAGAAGAGCGTGGAGTGATGGATCGTCCGTCGAGGACCGAGGTACACTACCCTTATCGCTGGGTGGGTTCGTTGTGTTGTTCAATCGAGTTTGGTGGGACGAACTGCCGTTGTTAACAGTTGTTGGGGTCGGCGAATGTCCGAGGCGAGCTAGGCGTGTGAGGTGCTGCTACTGTACTAGTAGGGCGGCGATTTGGAGCGCTGAATTGGGATGTTTTGTCTCTTCCGTAGAGTTGTGTCGTCAGTGTATGTATAGGTTAGTTGTCCAGAGAGGTCATGTAGTATTCGTATGATGTTTGTCGAGCAATGGCACAAATGAAGTCGCCTTGTTTCAATCCCATGTTCAGTGCAGTGTCGCAACCTTGGTTTGTGGAACTGGGAACAAGAGACCCGGGGATGGAAGTGGTTGTGGAGAAGGCAAGGTCACGGTAACTTGTCGATAAGATAAGAGCTTCCACTTTCTAAGGTAAGTAGAGCCTTGTTCCGGTCGAAGGGATAGGCTACTTGGGGGTTGGGGGAAAAGTGGGACCTTTTTTCAACCCCCTCTCATAAAAGAGGGGGGAAAATATTTATAGGACAAACTTTTATTATAGGATAAGGCCCGCCTAATACTATACAGAAAGTCGTATTAACGTAGTATAAAAATGACTTTTGACATCGTATTTTCGGATACCGTGTCGCAACATAACACATCGCCATCTCGTAATTTTAAAGCTATAAAAAGTAAGCAATCTATATATCGATAAATTAATAGAAGAATTGTTAATTTACCGTATAGTACCCGTTAATTTCGACAAATATTTCGAGCAGTTAGGAGAGGTGCCCGCGGGGTATTGTAGTGCCCGTATGTATTTCGCCGTTTGTAAGCAATTTAAATCCCTTCGTAATAGATTTTCAAAACCGCTAACGATTAGAGATATCTCTAAAATCACTAGGGAATCCCGTATATTTATCGCTCGCTATATAAAATCGCTACGCGAATTTAATAAACCCGCCGTATCGTCGCGGTCGGTTAAACAACCCCGTATATTAACGAGTACTGAGGAGGATACTATTATATTATACGTAATATTCTATTTCCGTAGACGGTTCTTAGCGCTATATTAAATAGTAATCGCTATGGTAAATCGATTACGTTTATTGTAGGGAGCTCTAGAAACTTATAATGCGATATAGTTAGCCGGCTTCTTTAAAGATCACCTAGAATTGAAAACGACGATTTACCGCGTAGTTAATATTAAGCGGAAGTTTTAGGAATTAAATAAAGACTCCGTTAATAAGTAGTTTAATAAATATAAAAAGGCGTTCGAAATATACGACGTTAATAAAAATAATATTTAGAATTGCGACGAAATAGGGGTTAAATTAGGTTGCGTAGCAGGTAGTCATGTAAAGGTAATTATATTAAGAAAGCTAGTAAAGTAGAAGGTAGGTTGATTATAGTTAATTTATATAGGAATCGCAGTTAATTTATATAGGGAAATATATTAATTAACCTTTTTATAGCTTAAAATTAATAATATTGCTAATAGAGAGTCGGCTATATTAATAGCTAATATAAGTTCAACTAGCAAATCCATCCCTATTTATATAATTTTTAAAATGGATTTAATAGAGGATTTTATTAATAATAATTTCGATAATTCTATATAGTTCGCTAAATTACTAACCGGCTTTTCGAATAGCGAGTTTACGTTTAATTAATTAAAGTATTTTAATTATTATTCCTTCTATTCGTCGCCTGCTTTTACGAAATTAAAGTAGTAGGATGCTTGCGAATTAGTTAGTAACGATATTAAAAATAAAAAAGAAGGGTTCTCTTTTCGAAATTAATTTGGTTATAATTAATATAGGGTAGATTTTACTAGTATAAAATTTAACGACTTTACTAGCGGCGTCGGTTTAAAAAAGTTTTATAAATTTATTTACCGCTTATTAATTATCGACGGCTTTAGCAGGCACTATAGGATAGAGGTTAAAGAGTATACGGATATTTTTAATATTATTTTAATAGTATTGCCTCCCTATTTAATTTATATAATATAGCTTTTTAATGTTAGGGTATTTTCGTCCTTTAAATCTTACTATTAATAAATATTAAGGCAATTCGTTTAGAGGGGGGAATTTAGTTTTACGTATACTACTTTTATGCGCGAGTTTAAAGTTAATTATTACCCCGCTATCCCCCTATTACTACCTTTTCTTTCTTTGATTAACTATATTATCT
This sequence comes from Copromyces sp. CBS 386.78, assembly GCA_030685235.1. Lineage (NCBI taxonomy): Eukaryota > Fungi > Ascomycota > Sordariomycetes > Sordariales > Sordariaceae > Copromyces > Copromyces sp. CBS 386.78. Next base: position 118,088 of record MU839207.1, read on the forward strand.
TCGCTATTTTAATATATTTTCGATAGTAGTTTAATTGCGTATAATATCTTTAATAAATTTAAAGATACTAGAATATATCCCGTTAATTAGAACCGAATCCTATTTTAAATCCGAATAAAGTAGCCTAAGTAATCTAACCCTGCCCTACCTTCGTTACTCCCTCAAGAGGACCGCTTTAAGGAAGCCGTATAAATTATTACCTATATTAAAGATAAATATTATTATTTTTTTAGCTCCCCTATTCGAATTCGTTATTATAATACTGAAGTCGTTATTTACAAAGTTCCTTCAACTTATAATAAGGTTTAAGAATATAACTGTTAAAATAGGGAGAAAGCCGCTAACCTCGACTGTAAAATGAGGCGGTGGGTTATTAAAGTCTTTAGAGAGGGGGAGAAACTATTTCTTTTAAAAGGCGATTTTAATTAAATAGTTATAGAGAGAGCTAATAAAGAATGGTAAGAAGACTTGAAGAAATAGGCGAGGGCTATTAGAGTAGAGGGCTATAAAATAAAAAAGTAGGTATATAATAATTAGGTTAATAATAAAGAGGGGGGTAAAGGGAAGGTGTATTAAAAAGTGTATTAGGATAATTAGTTAAAGAAGAGGGAGAGCGATAGGTTTATATTTATTTTTAACGAAGATATCTTTAATAAAAAGGATAAGGGTAAAAATAAGGATAAGGGGGGATTATTCGTAACGGATATATAGGGTATATTAGTATTAAATGCGGTTAAATGGGTATAGGAGGATATTAATAGTAATCTATTTAATAATAATTAGCTAGATATTATTCTAGATAAGGTTCTAGATCTAGAAGTCCTATCCTCCCTCCCTCGCCCGCCCGCCCCCCTAGAAATAGCCTCGCAGGTTGCTACTCGTATTAATACACATGTTACAAGGTTATTTGTAATTAACTAACCGTCCTATATCGCTGCCTTTACTACGGTAATGGTTACTGGGTTAATAGTATGCTCTAATTAGCTATAGAGACCTAATATAGTAGATGCGGCTAAACGTATTTAATATTTAACTAGCTACGGTTATTAGCCTACCCCTATCGCTAAAGTTATATAAATTATACTAGCCTATAAAATAATCTATAAAATAATTAGGCTATACGGGCTATATACTTACTATATATAAATAGCTATTAAGGCTCCCCCAAATAGTTTCCTCTTCCTCGTATAATTATAAATATTTTTATAAATATCTAACGTTCGCCTTATCCTATAATAGTTAATTATACCTAATTATTACGCTACGAACATATATTTTTTTAAATGTACGTTATTTAATACAATTAAGCGACGCTACTAATTGCTAGAGAATAGGAGGCTACGAAGGCCCGAATTTATAATTCTAAGTAATAATAATATTATTATAAATAAAAGTATTTTTTTAAACGCCCCGTAGTAAACCTAATTATTAGGATATATTACGGACGACGATATCGAAATACCTAACGTACTAGACTATACTAACGAGCCGGAAAGTTTAGGAATATTAATAGAGAGTTCTAACCCCCCTACTAACGAAGAAATTTACTTAATAACTTTAAACGGCCTCCCTTATATTAATATAATTACAGCTCTTATTATAATTATTATTTAATATTTAGCGAAGGTTAAATTTACTTACAATAATACCCTTATCGATTCCTTTAATTTGACCGAAGGAAGAATATTTTAAATAATTATTAACCCTATTACCCGAATAATTAAAGTATTTAATTATTATCTTACTACTACCGCTAAGGCATTTCGGAATTTTTAATTTAAATTCTAATTTAAGAAAGAATAATACGCTAATATTTTTAACGAATATAAATAAATTCTAAAGGACCTTTATTAAATTTAAGAAGAATTTTATTAAATTTATACCGAATTTAATAACGTATAAAATTTCGCTTAGGAAATATAGGCCGTTCTCGCTATAAGTTAATAGAATTATTATATTACTTAAATTACTATAAACGGTAGTACGGGTATAGCAGGGTACTAAAAACCGCTCCTCCCGGACCCCGAACCTTTTATAACTATTTAAAAGGACTATATTAAATATAATAAGGCGTATTTAATATAAAAGGGCCGTATCCTTTCTATTTAAATTTTAAATACTATTAAGTTTCCTAATGAAAGGATTAAAATCGCTTACGTAAATTACCTACTTAGCCTTAAAATAATTATTCTAATTAATAAGAATATTTAGAAAATTTTTATAAACTTTAATAATCCCGAAGTTTAATAATAAAAAATAGGTATCGAATTTTTTTCCTTCTTAAATATTCGTTATAATAATACGGATTTACACTTAAATACCGCCCGTAAATTTAACGAATTTAAATAAGGAAACTATTTCTTCGCCGACTTCGAAATAGAATATATTAAAACTATTAACTATTATAATTTGAATAACGCTATAAAAATATACTACTTACAAAATAAAATCTCTTAGAAATTTCGTACCTCCTTTACTTATTAACGAACCCTCCTTACTAAAAACGACTTTAAAGAATAATTATTATTTTATTATAATTTCGCACGTAATATTAAAGATAACGACTATAGATTTAAATCCGCTACTAATAAAATTTCTAATTCGAATTCTAATAATAATTCGGGAAAGACTATTAGTAAAGGAAGTGATATTATAAACTTTAATATTATTTACGTTTTACGTACCGTCTATAATAATATTATTAAATATTAAAATAAAAATAACTTATACTATAAATACGGAAAAAAAGGGTATATTATAAAGAATTACCGCAATAGTATTAATTACGGCGATTATAACCCCCAAACCGGCAATAAGGGGGGCCGAAAAAGTAATAAAGGAGGTTAAAATAGTTGAGGAGGAGGTAGAGGAGGCCGGGGAGGCGGAAATTCCAATTAAAATACTAAGAATATTAATAATAATAGTAATACTAATATTAACCCTCCGGCGGCCGGTTAGCAAGGGTATAGCAATAATATAAATTTTTGTACTATAAACGTTAAAAAAAAAAACGAAGGCGAAAAATATTATAATAATAATATAGGCAATAATTAGGAAAATAATTAAACCCTATAAATAATTGCCTATAGGGGCGAAAAAGGTTTATAGGAAGAAAGAAAGAGCCGTTTAGAAATTTAAAAATAATTATTATTAATTTACTAAATAATTTCCGTTAAAATTTATTACTCCTTTCCTTTTATTTATCCCTCGGACCGCATAAAATTTATTATATAACCTTCGTTAATAATAATTATATAGCGTTTATTTTTATTAACTATTCTTTTATAAAGAAAACGGATTCGCTACATTTAAATGCTTAGAACTTAAAAAACTAATTTTTATTAATAGTATTATAAAAGGATTTATTATTAAAAAATTTATAACGAACCTTTATATTAATTATTATTTAAAAAATATTATATTTTTAATTTATAATATTTCTCGTAATTACCTCATTATTTTAAAATTACTTTAATTTAAAAAATACGAGCCGTATATCTTTTAAATAGAAGGGAAAGTCCAATTTACTAATTAGTATGCTAATTAATACCTCTTATCGGATTTCCCTATTTCCTTATAAAATACCCTTAATATATAAAACCGTTCTCCTAATAAATTATATTACTAATTTTATATAACAACGGTAAGTAAACGGGATAAAAGAATATTATTAAATATTCTAAAGATATTAAAACTTCTACTTAAAATAAATAATTATATTAGCTGAATAAAAAGTAGTCTAATAAATCGTTTAGTCCTAATCCCTATAAAGGGACTTATATACAGCGATATTTAACCGTTGAAATTACCGCCTTATTAAAATCTATTAAAATATTAAATTCTAAAAGATTAATATTCAATTCTTATAAAACGACTTATATATAATAATATTTAACCGCCAAAGTTACTACCTTACTAGAATCTAATAGAATATTAAATTTTAAAGGATCGATTACCGCTTTATTAAAGTTTAAAAAAACTTTAGAATTTAAAATACCGCCCCGGGACTATTAATAGGAATATTAATAAGACTACTAATAAAATAAATTACTATTATTAAAATTTAAGAGAATTTTAGAATTTAAAATACTACTTTAGGACTACTAATAAAAATATCGATAGGACTACCGGTAGGGCAGATTACTATTATTAAAGTCCAAAATTACTATTAGAAGCCGATTCTAATTCCGTACTACTCTTATACTAATAAGAATATTAATAAGACTACTAGTAAAGTAAATTACTATTACTTCGCTAGAATATATTAAAACTATTATAATTTTAAGACTGCTTCCCCTATAATAGACCAGAGCGCAGTAATATTTAAATATTAAAATCATTATTAGAAAATAATTCTATTTCCGCTCCGCCCCCTTATTACAAACCCTACGAATCTTTTATACCGCCGCCCTATTATAAATTTTATAAAAGCCGCCCTAAAAGTAAGGTTTATAACCTTTATAAATTTTACGAGGCTAACGAAAATCTCTATTTAAAATAGGGAATATAGTTATACCGCCGTAACCTCTTTTTATACCGTTTTAAACTTCCTATTAAAAGATTTATTAAAAATATAATTTTATTAGATTATAATATACTAAAATAAATAGTAGAACCTTTTATACTTACGCTACCTTATAAAAAGGTAAAAGGCGTAAAGAATTCCCCCAGTACCGCTTATTTAATTATAAAGCGTTTTAGAATAATCGAAAGATAAATTAACGCTTAGGATATACGTAATATTAATATTACCGCCTTTAATTTCCTATATAAAACGTACGATTTATAGCCCTACTTTACAAATTATACGGAAATTTACCAATTAATTACCTTTTATAAAATTAATACTTATAATAACTATATTAAAGAAATAATTTAAAATATTATAAATAATAAAAGTAAATAGTATAAAGACCGCTTCCTAAGGCGCCTCTACAAATTTATCGACGCGTATATAAAGGACGTAGATTAAAAAGAATTGGTAGCCGTTAAAATCGCCCGAACCGCTATTCTTATAGGCGACCTAAATATAGACGCGCCTATATACGAAGCTATTATTATAAAAATTATAGAAGAAGACGTACTAACGTTCTATAAAAAAATTAACTAGCTTTTAAAAACTAATAAGGAAATTAAATTCAAATTCTTACGCAAATATTAAAGAAGGATCGACGCTTTCTATATTTAAAAAACGAATAAATTTCCGCCCTATTAAATATATAACTATAAAATTAAATTTACGCTAGGGGAAAAGCCGCCGAACGTTTATTACTAACTGGTTTTACTTATAGAAATAATTATTATTAAAAAATAAATCGACGGTCAATTAGAAAACGGTTTTATTAAACCTTCCTAATCTTAAATAATTTTACCCTTATTCCTTATAAATAAATTTAGCGGGCGTATTCGTATTTATATTAATTACTATAATATTAATAATATTATATTTAAAATACGGTACCCGCTTCTATTAATTAAAGAAACTCTTAATACTATTTACCATACTAAAATCTTTATTAAGCTAAATATTATCGCCGCTTTTAACCAAATTCGTATTTAAGAAGGCTATAAATAGCTAACTATTTTTATTATACGTTTCAATCTCTACAAATTATTAATCCTTCCTTTCGGCTTTTAAGGCGTACCCGGCATATTCTAGAATTATATTAATAATATACTATATAATATTCTAAATATTTACGCAATAATATACTTAAATAATATTTTCGTCTACTCCGAAAACGTAGAAGAGTATACCGCTTATATAAACGAAGTTTTTAAAAGAATAATTAACGCTAACTTTCAATTAAATATTAATAAATACGAATTCAATATTACCTATATAAAATATTTAAGCCTTTTTATTATATTAAGGGGTATAGAAATAAATTTTACTAAAGTAAAAGCTATTACTAAATAAGAGGCTCCGTAATTAAAATACTAATTTTAAAAGTTCTTAAAATTTATAAATTTTTATTAGCGTTTTATTTAATACTTTTCGATTATAATTATTCCGTTATATAATTTTATAAAGAAATTAGCCGAATAGTATTAAATAGAAGACTATTAAAAAGTTTTTAAAGAATTAAAAAAAACTTTTACTATAGGTCCCGTCTTTCGAATTTATAATTAGTCCCGCCTAACCGTAATTGAAATTAATACTTTTAATTGGGCTATAAGTAGTATATTATCTTAATATAATAATGAAAATATTTTACGCCTAATCGTATATTTTTTATAAAAATATTCTACTATAGAATATAATTACGATATTTATAATAAAGAATTATTTATAATTATTAAAACTTTAGAGGAATAGGGACCGGAATTATAAAACGCCTAAAAACTATTTAAAATCCTAACTGACTATAAGGGCTTATAAACCTTTACAGAAAATAAGAAATTTACGCCGCAATATATATAATAGTCTAATTTCCTATCTAAATTTAATTTCACTATTAAATATAGGCCGGGCACTCTCTAAATTTATTTTAATACCCTAAATAGGAAATTAAAGGATATGCCGAAGGATATAAACGACGACCGGTTCAAAGCCCGCTACAAAGTACTTTTTAACCCTTCCGTTTTTATAAATTATATTTATATTTACGAATTTAACTCGGAAAAATGATTTACGGATAAATTAGTCGACGCTAACTACTATAATTCAATTTTTTATTAAGACTTAATAGCCGCCCTCACAGACAAAAACCGTCGAATATAACTTAAAATACTAAAGGAAAATATAAAAAAAATAGTTTTTATAAAATACTATGCAATTAATAATAAAGTATATTAATATTCAACGCTTATAATCGATTTAGAAAATATTATACTATAATTATATTTTATACGAAGGTATTACAAACCCATACTAATAGGCTACTAAGGCCAGAATAAAATATTTACTACCCTTAATTATTTATTTTACTAATTAAGTATAGAAAAGATTATTAAATTTTATTATAAAGCCTGCTTCTAATATATAAAAACGAAACTTTTATAACGCGTACTAATAAAGCTTTTAAAACTTCTACTAATACCCTTCGTTCTATAGAAGGATATTATTATCGATTATATTACCCCTATAATGCCCTATATCCGAAGAAGCTAAAAGTATAAATATATTATTATAATAGTAGACCGTTTAACGAAAATAAAATACTATATCCTAATTGAAATATTAATTATAAAAGAATTCGTTAATTAATTTATTAAGAAAATTTACGCCCTTTATAGCTTACCGGATATTATCGTTTCCAATCGCAGTATTTAATTCGTTTTATAATTTTAAAAAGCTCTATTTAAAAGGTTAGGAATTACTTTAAAATTATTATTAGTTTTCTATAAAGAAATTAATAATTAAACCGAACGTATTAATATTGAATTAGAACGTTTCTTTTGTATTTATATTAATTAAGCTTAGGATGATTAAATCGATTAGTTACCTTTAATAGAATTTGCGGGTAATAATATATATTTAAATAGTATTAATATATTCCCGTTTTTTGTAAATTATAATTTTTACCCTCGGATAGGAATTGAGCCCGCTTAGCTATACCTATTAGGGCTTTTTAAAATATAGCGGGTAGAATACTTTAAAGTTAATAAAATCGCTAACTAATTTAATATAATATTATACAAAATTATTACTATAATTAGGAATAATCAAATATAATATAAAGAAACCGCTAACGAAAAACGGTCCGATACGCCGAAATACTATATCGGCGATAAAGTTTTATTTAATATAATTAACTTTATATTGGGCTACTTACAAATTAAATTTACGTTATTATAGGAAGGGCTTTTCGAAATTATAAAAGTAGATAGCTATTATATTATACTAAAGTTCCCTATTAATATAAAGTATAGCTGTACTTTCTATATTAGTATAATAAAACTTTAGAATTATTAAAGGATCCTTAAGCAAAATAAAATTTAAAATATCTGAATAAATAACGGGCGGATTATAAAACGAATAAATAACGCTAAAGATGTAGTTGAATAATTCTACGAAATTATTGATAATTACTATTTTAATATAGAAAATAGTAGATGGGAGTATTAGGTAATTTAGGGAAGCCTTTACAATCCTATTTAATAATTATAAAAGGATATAGAGTATTATATTAATAATTTTAGAAAGTTTTATAATAATAACCCAGATATACTAATACTATTATAATAGATCGCAAACGAAAAATATTGTTATAGAGTTAAGAAGGCTCTAGAAAAGGCCGTTAGAACGGACTAACCGCTAGGAAAAACAAGTATAATACTAGTAGTACGGCGATTACTATATTATTAAGAGGGTAAAGTAGCGGCCTAAAAAGGAAAGTAAAAATAATATAAAAGGGTAAATAATAAATATTGTAAAAGAGATTAAAAAGGGAAGTATTTTTACCCTAGGGGTATTTTAAGCGAGGGAAGTATTATAAGGTTATTTATAATTAATTAACTATCCTATATCGCTACCTTTACTACGGTAATAGTTACCGGGTTAATAGTATACTCTAATTGGCTATAGAAACCTAGTATAATAGATACGGCTAAACGTATTTAATATCTAACTAGTTACGGTTGTTAGCCTACCCCTATCGCTAAGGCTATATAAATTATATTAGCCTATAGGATAATCTATAGGATAATTAGGCTATACGGGCTATATGCTCACTATATATAAATAGCTATTAGGGCTCCCCTAAATAGCTTCCTCTTCCTCGTACAATTACGAATGTCTTTACAGATACCTAACGTTCGCTTTGCCCCGTGATAATACAAGTTATTAATTCTATTATTGAAAACGAAAGTACCTTCGTCAACGATAATAATAATAAAGCTATATTTAAAGCGGTATATAATAGGGATGATAATAACGACGAAGAGGAGGATGGGGGTGAGGGGGGGGATAACCAGACTTTACTAATGCTCCCGCCAATTATACCCAAATTTATACTTAAACCTCTTATATAAATTAGGCTATTTACCCCCAGACCTCCCGTATAAGCTAGGCTATTAATATTTCGCCCTACCCCTACCTTCGCTTCTACTTTATTATAATTACAAACTCTAGAAAAAATACTATATTAATCGGTCTTAAAATTAATAGAGAGCGATGTTAGACCTCGTATATAGGCATAAATAGAGGTACGAAAGTAGGTTGTAATAAATTGTACGCTAATAAGGGTAGAGGTGGTTGTAAAGGAGGTTCCGCTAGTAAAGCTAATAAAGGAGGTACTAGAAAAGGAGGCATTAGAACCTGTACTAGAACCTGTACCAAAACCTGTATTAGAACTTGCACTAGCGCTAGAAAACAATGGATAAAGATTAAAACCCTCTCCTTTATTTACTTACTACTTAATTGAACAATATTATAAACTTTCATAAGCTTCTGGTGCCGTTATGTTAATGTACAACGTGGTATTTTACTATGGGGATAGGTTATTTTACTAGCGGTTTAGTATGGGGTTTGTCCTATAATAAAAGTTTGTCCCATAAAATTTTTTCCCCCTCTTTTATGAGAGGGGGTTGAAAAAAGGTCCCACTTTTCCCCCAACCCCCAAGTACCCCTCAGATTTAATACCCTGCAAATGTGACTCACGAGGAACAGGTAGAAATGAAAGCTTCAAAGACTCAGTTATGGATATTATGATTCATAGAAAAAGAAAACAGATCAAGGTGCCACTTTGTCAGATGTAGGCAAAAAGAAACCATTAACTCGAAGTGGGGAAAAGTGGAATCATAAACCCAGCAGCAGATCCCGGGGAAAAAAGTTGAACCAAAATAAAGAAAAAAAGAAAAAAAAGATTAGCTGCAACTCGTTTCGATCGAGTGACCTCCGGGTTATGAGCCCGGCGCGCTTCCGCTGCGCCATGCAGCTTTTTAAAGTGTTTGATGAAATTCTGATCCATGAACTACCCTTCTATACCCCAAAGCAATGACCACCCACAACTTACACAATCCCCCCATATCCATCTTCCTCCTCACACTACCTCTGACTTCCCATACCTCCTCATCCTTCTTCCTTAACTTGAACTACACATTCAAAGACTGACCACTCTGCTGAGCCACCGACAAGTTCCTCCTCGCCACAATCTCATTATTCTTCCTAAACATCATATCATCCGTCGCATCCTTGAACCGCTTCCCATCCGGGCTCGACGCTTTCCATGCTTCGTACCCCTTCCAAGCAATCCTATCCAGCAAATCACTAGCCTTCATCGCATCGCTTCTATACTGTCTCAAGAGCAAGCCGACCAAGCCAGCCAGGTTCTTGGAGTATTTTCCCCGCTGGTTACCGCCGACGTTGATGAGCTGGCCGATTTCCACCTCGTGGTTGATGTCTTGGTAGTCGCATGTCATATGGACGCAAGCCTTTTTCTTCTCGCCAGGGGCACCGGTTAAGAATTGGACGTGGTGACAGCCGCAGAGATGGCATTCTTCGGGCACGGGAGGTAAAGGGCGGCCGACCATCATGTGGTAGAGGATGGTGCCGAGGGCGTAGAGGTCGTTGCCGCGGGTGTAGGGGCGTTTGGCCTGGAAAAGTTAATTCGTTAGCATCACTCTGCTTTTCTTCCTTCGAATCTCATCACCCTCAAGAACAGAGAGAGAGAAAGGAAAAAGGAAAAAAAAAAAAAAAAAAAAAAAAAAAAAAAAAAAAAAAAAAAAAAAAAAAAAAAAAAAAAAAAAAAAAAAAAAAAAGAACAACCAAAAACCCCCCCACAACAACCCCCCAGACGGGGAAATAGAGAACC